>JAGSMR010000004.1:6432500-6487500 GCA_029286605.1 Sericinus montela
TATATATATATATATATATATATATATATATATATATATATATATATATATATATATATATATATATATATATATATATATATATATATATATATATATATATATATATATATATATATATATATATATATATATATATATATATATATATATATATATATATATATATATATATATATATATATATATATATATATATATATATATATATATATATATATATATATATATATATATATATATATATATATATATATATATATATATATATATATATATATATATATATATATATATATATATATATATATATATATATATATATATATATATATATATATATATATATATATATATATATATATATATATATATATATATATATATATATATATATATATATATATATATATATATATATATATATATATATATATATATATATATATATATATATATATATATATATATATATATATATATATATATATATATATATATATATATATATATATATATATATATATATATATATATATATATATATATATATATATATATATATATATATATATATATATATATATATATATATATATATATATATATATATATATATATATATATATATATATATATATATATATATATATATATATATATATATATATATATATATATATATATATATATATATATATATATATATATATATATATATATATATATATATATATATATATATATATATATATATATATATATATATATATATATATATATATATATATATATATATATATATATATATATATATATATATATATATATATATATATATATATATATATATATATATATATATATATATATATATATATATATATATATATATATATATATATATATATATATATATATATATATATATATATATATATATATATATATATATATATATATATATATATATATATATATATATATATATATATATATATATATATATATATATATATATATATATATATATATATATATATATATATATATATATATATATATATATATATATATATATATATATATATATATATATATATATATATATATATATATATATATATATATATATATATATATATATATATATATATATATATATATATATATATATATATATATATATATATATATATATATATATATATATATATATATATATATATATATATATATATATATATATATATATATATATATATATATATATATATATATATATATATATATATATATATATATATATATATATATATATATATATATATATATATATATATATATATATATATATATATATATATATATATATATATATATATAAAAAAAACGTCTTCACGCAATTCCCAATACAGGGGTAGACAGAGGTCTAGTCAAGATAATTAACTCTCTTCGACCCACCTTCCACCGAAGATATTTTCAGGACGACGTGATAGGTGGTGAGCCCCTCGCCATTTCAATGTCCAAGCCAACGACAGATTTGTACATAAAGTTTTGATAAAACCCATTGGTATGAGCTTGCCATCTAGGGATCAAACTCGGGTCTCTTGACTCGAAAATCCGACCATCCAATCACTAGGCTATCGTGACTGTTTACTACTGTTCTCTTCAGGAAATCTGAGCTTCGATCGAATGCGACAGTTATTTGTTATTCCGTTCGATTTGCACACCCGAAAGTGCTGCGTAGACTATGCCACACGTTCTCTGTTCAAATTATGCGCGTGGTCTTTGTGTATGGTGATGAAAATGGCACACACATAGGATTCTTATTTCATCAATAATTAAAAGTTTACTTTGAAATGAACATTTCGCTAAACGGCAACGTTACTAAAATTCTAGAACCTTTTGGTTTTTCCTTCCTTTGTACTGTAAATAAATACACTGTAAATAACTGTAAATAAATTCTAAATCTGAAAAATTATTAATTAATATATCTATAAATGAGAATGCAAGTGAAAAAATAATGAACTTTGACTGTAACTGTCAACTTCATAGGTATTCAGACACTGGAGTATTCAGAAACCAAAAATTAGATTTCAATCATCGCCAAGCTAAACTACAGCTTTAAGATTGAAATAAAAGAAAATCCTACTGGTCTTCTGCTGAAAGTAGTGCTTGTATTGATGGTTATGCCATTAAGACTATTGGCACATTTAGTGGTAAATGAACATAGTGCATATATAATAAAATACTAAAACTCGCGTAAAATTCAGGATAAAGCGAGAATCGGTATTCTGCTCTAATGTAGTAATAGTTTATTTATTTAAATAAGAGTTTCTCGTATGTATATGGGGGGTGGCAGTGCTCTCGCCCAGTTAAAAAAAAACAACCGTAAGACAATTGGAATTTTGTTCTTTTTTTAATTCTGAATCTTAAGTTTAGCAGTATAAGTAATAATCTAACCTTTTTTTAATATTATATTTTTATCTTAATTTAGTCATCATATAACTTTCTTAGTCAATTTCCATAAGCTTTTTTACACTTATGTCAAGAGCAACATTTTTAATTTTCACAAAATATTTCAAAATAGTCACGATAGTCGATTTGGAGATCGGAATTGATTCAAGAAACTCTATTTCGACCCCAGTGGTGGGCTCGTATCAATGGGTTTTTTCATGATTTATATACGATTCATATTGTTGACTTGGACATAAAGATAGCGACAGGCTCAAGACCTTTTACATTGTTCCAAAAAAAGACCTTGATGAAAGATGGATGAAAAGGACTTAATTATCTAGACGTCTGTCTACCCTAGTAGTTAGGATTGGCGTTAAGATCTATTTTTCTTAATTCATAAAAATAAAGTTAATTATTTTAAAAATAGTTGGCAACCCTGTATTGCCACACTTTAAATTTGTTATCGTAAACGAACCGGCTTCTGTGACATGTGGCGCTGACATAATCCTTACAAGAATATTTGTTGTGTATTTTAACAAGAGTTTTATCTTTTTTTATTTGATATTGGCAGCAATTATATTAGCGCGAATGAATGAAATTAAATTATATTAAAATTTGTTCTTTCGTTCATGTCGTGAAACGTTTTAAATTTAAACATTACTACCAATACGTTTCAATACCAAAACAAGTTTTAATTTATACTTTTTTATTAGTATATCACAATAAATTTCTAATGAGGTTTTATAGCAATACGAAGAAACAAGTATAACAGTCCCTCAATACATCACTTAAAAGTTCCCGCCGTATCGAGGATGTAGAAACATGGGCAACAATTATTCATCACTTTTTGTTTTTATTGTATACGTCCCGTGCTGCTCCCCAAATTTGAATGTCAAAATGAATTTTTACACCGAGCTTCTCTTTAACTAAGTAAGCGAGTAATTCTACGTTGTTGGAAAATTCCTTTACATAATTTATTTAAGTGCCAAAATACTACACTAACTTCCGCGGGTAAAAACTTAAATGAAATACCTCGTCCAATTAGAACCATCATTATTAATACTGATTCTGATCATTATTAAGACTGGGAAACGTAAACCTATAGGCGTCTTATTATTTTGACATTTCTAAAATATTTGTAAGTAAGGGATTAGAAGATCAGCATTATTTTAATACTAATTTTTAATCCAAAGTCAATACATCTTGCGGCCGACAGGAATAACACCAAAAACTCTATATAAAAAAATTGGTATCCAATGGAAAATGGATTTCAATAAGGTCTGAATAAGATAAAAATTTATTATGTTTGTATTATTACAACGATAAAAGCTTTTATATTAATTAATTTTGTACACAAATTATGAAATAAAATTAAAATGCAATTATAAAATAACAGATATTTTGCATGATAATAACGACCCTAGTGCAAATAAATTACTTGGCCGTATCACTTGAGAAGGGTAAAAGTTTAGTGATTCTCTATGTTTGATGATAAATATGTGCATTAATAACTTTCTTTCAAAAAGTCAAATAAATGGTTTAATGAGAAAAAAGTCAAACGACCTAGGCGGAATTATTTAATTTTGTAAATTCTTTTAATAATATATCATTAATTTCATCAATTTTAAGTTGTCCCAAAAAATGTCTTCAATGAAATATGGGTCCAAAGATCATCACGTCTGCATACGTTTTCTCTAAAAACTAAATTTATACTAATATCATAAACTTATTTAGCTTCTCTACTATTGGTGCCCGTATTAGAAAATTGATAAGGATTTTTAAATCATTAGGACATATAAGTACTCTAGAAATTAAGAATAAATTTTGGTTCACTTATAAAAATATGCACTTAAAAGAAGATCTCATCGATGTTTGTATTAACATTCTTACATAACGTAAATTGTCATTTTTATCTCTACTTACCAACTTATCTTCACGCACAGTCGCTGACGGGGTAGACAAAGACATCAGATCGCCAAGTGTGCGATCCTTACCTCTTTCGCTTCTTTCAAATTAATAATTTTATACGACTGACTATCCTAATATTTTTGACGCTCCCCACTTCGAAATAACTGCGCACATGGTCTTTGACAGTTAGTTAGCTAACTTTCGGGGTATAATATCTTCACCATTCGGTTTTCACTAATTCGCTCAACGTACCCATACCATAGAAGCACGCCCTTTTCAATTTTAGTGATAAGATCATCTCTCAAACCTGCGTTAAAATGCCAATCTCTTCGTTTCCTTTTTAGACGGCCAAAGCAACGCCGCACATTTTACGAAGATATCGTCTCTCCACTACATTCAACTTGCTTTTATTCTTTCAAGTTTCTGGTTTCACTGCTATGGAACAAAGTCGGTACCAGCTATGCGTTATATTAGAAGGTGAAAGTTTGAGTGGAACTACGTCATTCCTGTGCTGAGAAGCGTAAAAATTTGTAAGATGGCTTTTCAATAAAGTATATTGCTATTAATTATGTTATACAGCGATAGGTTAAACACCTGTCACAGTGTCCAAAATAAGCTTCGTCGAAATGTGGGTGAAAAGACTTTTTTGCTTAGACTTTTTGCCTACACATTGGAAAATTAGATGGGAATATAAAGTAATAAGCAAATTATAAATGACATATTCAACAGCGTTTTCGACATAACAGTTTGCGAAGGTTAAAAATATTTATTTATAATTAAATATTTTGTATTAAAAATATTATAGCAAAATATTTATTAATAAAAACCCTGTAATCTAAAATACGGCCTATTTTATAGAGACTGAAATCCAGATACATCGTATAGTGACAATATATTTATTCTAGATTGTATAATTTTTCCGGTGAGCTGTCCTAGTATTTCCTTTCATACAGACTTTCGAAAAATCGACGATCATTCGGCATGTGGTCATTTACATCTGAGGCAATGAACGTTTTTATACACACTAGTTGATGCAGCGAATTGCATACCGCAGTAAAATGAATTTATGAAACGACTTAAAAAAAGAAAGAATGTAGTTGTAGTTGTTTTGTTGTTTTTACTTGTATATTAACAAAAAAAGACAATGTTATTTTTTTAATAAAAAAATTTACTATTCATCCGATGTTAGTAAATAACACGTGCATCGAATCGGCACTATGCCTGGATAGCAGATGTTACATATATAACTACATACTCCCATTTTCTTACTAAAAACTGTCATAGAAAGTTAGGGAAAACAGGGAAAACAGTAAGTCAGCCGATGGCGATCTTACGGACCGTTTCCTAGTTTTGCGCCATCGCTGAACTTCTGGAGGTTACGATACAAAGGCACACTCGATATGTATGGAGTTGATCATTAACTTTATACATATATTTTTATATATATTTATATTTATATATGCATATAAATTCACGCCAATCCCAAGACAGGGGCAGACAGAGCTTCAGACGATTAGATCGTTTCGACCCACCATATACTTACAAAATTTTGAGTCAACGTGACAGGTGGTGAGCCCTTCGCCGATTAATTAGGATTAAGAGCCCAAGCCAACGATATAATTTGAACATAAGTTTTTGGAAAAAAGCCATTGGCATGAGCCGGCCACTTGGGGATTTAACTCGGGTCTCTTAAATCGTATTCCGAATACCCACTCGGCTATCGAAACTCGGATAATAGAATATCGTACTAATGTCCGTAACCCATACTGCGACAAACACAAACAGGCCAGCGGGTAATCCGCTGGCCTGTTTGTGTTTGCCAAAAACAAAACTTACCTTAATACATAAATACTTAACATAAACCTTTAATACTAAGCTTACATGTCATACATATTCATACTAATTACGCCTGTGTTGTAACACGCAGAGTTGCCAGTTCGCGCGAATAATGAGGTTCACATTATTTATTTATTATATCATTATTCTATTTCGTTATTATTATACTGAGTAATATATAATATCTTCACGCCATTGCCATACAGGGGTAGGCAGAGGTCTAGACTATTAAGTCGTTTCTACCCACCTTCCACCGAAGATATTATTGATACAACGTGACAGGTGGTAAGCCCGTTGCCGTCTTAATGTCCAAGCCAACGATGTTATTCGTTTATAAGTTTAAAAAAAAAACCCATTGGTACGAGCCTGCCACCTAGGCGTTGAAATCGGGTCTCTCGCCTCGAATTCCGACCACCAAACCACTCAGCTATCGTGACTTTAAAACTAAACTTTACATGTTGTAAACTTTAAATGTTCGTATACTGAGGAAATGTTTCATAAAAAATTATGTAATGTTTAATTATTAAGTATATATTACCCATGCTATAACACCACTCGTATTTTTTTGTCGCATCACAGGCTAACATGGAAGATACAAGAGTAATATAATATGTTAAAAACTGTAACCCAACTACGGAGAAAAAACACTAAGGGTAAGAAGTAGAAAACATGATGTGTTATTTGATTTAAGGAATAAAAAGTCATTTAACAGGTAACATTCTTCTTTTTTTTAGATCTTTTAAAATACTTACCACTTCCACATTAGTAACATAACATTGAACTAAAAAATTCCGTAGTCGTGCGTTGTGAAATATAATAGAAGTTTATTAACCATTTCTAATTCATTTTTTATGTAAATGGTGAAAAAAGGCATGAAATATTTTGTAAGAACCGTTCAACATTTGAGAGTAAAGATTGACCCACAGTTTGCAATTAAACATATATGAGTATATTGCAACAATGCTAACAACTTAAGTGCTACATTCAATAGTACGAGTACACACATTGAAGGATTTCTTATAAGTAACGATAAAGTGAAGTGTTCGCTGTATTTTTCATAGTTTTACTTCAAAAACATTCTGGTGGCCTCATTTCGTTTGAAATAACGATTTCTTTTATGTATGTCGGGTAGCAACATCATGAATGAGGTAAAAACGAAGAAGAGCGTAAAAATGAACGAAATTTTAAAGTTGGTCTGGTTAAAACTACTACTTAAATAAAATACATGTTTTTTTATTGATCTATTTATACTTTAATACAAAGGCAAATAGGTATGTGAAAGATTACATTATGCAAACTTGTATTTCAAACACCCTTAATGGTAGAAGAAGACATTTTAGGGCGTTATGTACGCCGTTTATATTAAGAATATATTTTATATATACGTTCCTACAACCTACGGCTCTGTGTTATTGGCATAAGACCACGCCAGCTCTTTTTTCCTTTGGATGCCGAACACAAAAAAGCTTTGGAAACACAATTGGCTACCAACGGATGACGTTCCACCATCTCGAATAAGACGAAAGCAAAATTGAGCGGACTAGAACGGAGGCGTCTAATATTTGTGGAGTCTGGATCTGTGACCGCCCTCGCGACTGACTCGCTTTCCGTAAACGAAACGCAAAGCTGAACCACTAAAAACTATTCTTGGAGTAGCAAGAATGGTCCACACACACACATTCACATTCATCAAATCGTTGACTTATTTGTCCTTAGAATTTATTTATTTCTATTTATTGGACTAGTCTTCTTGCACTATGGGATACCATTAAAATACACTGCTGGAAGTCGATGGATGCTGCTGACTTAAGACCGGTCTTCGTGGCATATATTTGAAAATTTAAAAGGATGGTTAAGAAATAAAAATTAAATTTAAACATTCCCTGACCTTTCCTACCATGCTCTATACTTATTCTAGACTTTTAATTTAATATAATTTTGTTGTGAATAATTTTGTTTAAATTTTGTTTCTTTTGCAAAAGGATAATTTCTGTAAATTTACGAGCGTTGGATGTAAGTGGAGATGTTTCGCGTCGCAGTGCAAGTACTATGTTATTATAAAATTTATCTCATGGCTTAATAAAGTAAAAATATAATAAATATTGCATACCCGTTTTTAAAATTATCGTATAAATTTAATTATGTTTCAATAAGAGAAAATTTGTTTAATTAAAGTCTTTTTACACATTTAGTTATTATTTGATAAAATTTGTTTAATTAAATGTTTTCAAACATTCCCGAATATCAATATAGGATTAAGATCATTACGCTTAACAAATTGACGAACGCAGTACCATTATCTAAGGACCGAGACGCTGATATAATAGACGCTGTCTATTATATTCGGAGATATATTTCGAGATGATTATTCCGCCATTTGCTGATCGACGTTACGGTATTTAAGGGCGTGTTACATCTTAAACATTTTTGTGAATCTTAATAAATAAAGCTTAGAAGTTTAATTAGTTTTGAAGAGCATAAAACATTTTCTACGGTACTTTTAATGTTCTCATTTAAAATTTTGCCATTGGAAATAACACTCTTTTACTCAAGCAGACTAAATCGATTTGAACAAAAGAAAAAAAAAACATTTGTTTGGAATAGTACTAAGGCACAAAGAGTAAGTTAGTTTAGTCGAGTGGTAGTCGCTCTCGCGCAGGCTGCACTAGGACCCAACAAGTTTTAATTACTAAGCTTTGTACAACGAAAATAATCAAGCGCTTTTAACCTTAATAAATTGCTTTATGATATACAAAAACGTTTTCATCGCTCTTAACCTCCTTCGAAAAGAACACAAAAAGAAACAATAATTACTTTCCTTGCTAAACCGGTCATTTATTAACTACAATAAAATATTTTCTAATAAATACTACGTACTAGCGTGCTTGAAAGCAACTTCAAGTGTTGATAAATTGTTATTGGTCCATAATTATGTAACATTGAGAGATTTTATTACAATTACGTATAAAAATAATAAATAAATATATTCACGCCATTTCCAATACAGGGGTAGGAAGAAGTCTAGACAATTAAGTCCTTTCGACCCTCCATCCACCGAAGTTGTTTGGGGCAAAGTGGCAGGTTGTGAACCCGTCGCCGCCTTTATGTCCATGTCAACATATAAATTGAATATAAGTTTTTGAAATAACCTATTGGTATTAGCGCTGGGAATCGAACTCGGGTCTCTTGACTCGAATTCCGATCACCTATCAATTACAATTGTGTTACCTAAAATTATGTATCATTATCGCAGTCATTGAGTTTTGATCTTGGTACCGTCTACAAACATCAATAAAGGTGCTTATTAGAATTAATTCAAAATCTAATTAAAAAACATATTTTTTAAGTTTTTAGTATTGACAAATGTCGCATACAATTTTGATGCAACAAAATTAGGGGTATGATACTGAGTACGGCGTGCGTACATTTATTAACATAGCGGTTAAAAGCGTCGACTTATATGGTGATTAATAAATAAATATATTCACGCCATTTCCAATACAGGGTAGGAAGAAGTCTAGACAATTAAGTCCTTTCGACCCTCCATCCACCGAAGTTGTTTGGGGCAAAGTGGCAGGTTGTGAACCCGTCGCCGCCTTTATGTCCATGTCAACATATAAATTGAATATAAGTTTTTGAAATAACCTATTGGTATTAGCGCTGGGAATCGAACTCGGGTCTCTTGACTCGAATTCCGATCACCTATCCAATTACAATTGTGTTACCTAAAATTATGTATCATTATCGCAGTCATTGAGTTTTGATCTTGGTACCGTCTACAAACATCAATAAAGGTGCTTATTAGAATTAATTCAAAATCTAATTAAAAAACATATTTTTTAAGTTTTTAGTATTGACAAATGTCGCATACAATTTTGATGCAACAAAATTAGGGGTATGATACTGAGTACGGCGTGCGTACATTTATTAACTACAATAAAATATTTTCTAATAAATACTACGTACTAGCGTGCTTGAAAGCAACTTCAAGTGTTGATAAATTGTTATTGGTCCATAATTATGTAACATTGAGAGATTTTATTACAATTACGTATAAAAATAATAAATAAAGCTTAGAAGTTTAATTAGTTTTGAAGAGCATAAAACATTTTCTACGGTACTTTTAATGTTCTCATTTAAAATTTTGACATTGGAAATAACACTCTTTTACTCAAGCAGACTAAATCGATTTGAACAAAAGAAAAAAAAAACATTTGTTTGGAATAGTACTAAGGCACAAAGAGTAAGTTAGTTTAGTCAGTGGTAGTCGCTCTCGCGCAGGCTGCACTAGGACCCAACAAGTTTTAATTACTAAGCTTTGTACAACGAAAATAATCAATCGCTTTTAACCTTAATAAATTGCTTTATGATATACAAAAACGTTTTCATCGCTCTTAACCTCCTTCGAAAAGAACACAAAAAGAAACAATAATTACTTTCCTTGCTAAACCGGTCATTTATTAACTACAATAAAATATTTTCTAATAAATACTACGTACTAGCGTGCTTGAAAGCAACTTCAAGTGTTGATAAATTGTTATTGGTCCATAATTATGTAACATTGAGAGATTTTATTACAATTACGTATAAAAATAATAAATAAATATATTCACGCCATTTCCAATACAGGGGTAGGAAGAAGTCTAGACAATTAAGTCCTTTCGACCCTCCATCCACCGAAGTTGTTTGGGGCAAAGTGGCAGGTTGTGAACCCGTCGCCGCCTTTATGTCCATGTCAACATATAAATTGAATATAAGTTTTTGAAATAACCTATTGGTATTAGCGCTGGGAATCGAACTCGGGTCTCTTGACTCGAATTCCGATCACCTATCCAATTACAATTGTGTTACCTAAAATTATGTATCATTATCGCAGTCATTGAGTTTTGATCTTGGTACCGTCTACAAACATCAATAAAGGTGCTTATTAGAATTAATTCAAAATCTAATTAAAAAACATATTTTTTAAGTTTTTAGTATTGACAAATGTCGCATACAATTTTGATGCAACAAAATTAGGGGTATGATACTGAGTACGGCGTGCGTACATTTATTAACTACAATAAAATATTTTCTAATAAATACTACGTACTAGCGTGCTTGAAAGCAACTTCATGTTTTTTATTGATCTATTTATGCTTTAATACGAAGGCAAATAGGTATGTGAAAGATTACATTATGCAAACTTGTATTTCAAACAACCCTTAATGGTAGAAGAAGACATTTTAGGGCGTTATATACGCCGTTTATATTAAGAATATATTTTATATATACGTTCCTACAACCTACGGCTCTGTGTTATTGGCATAAGACCACGCCAGCTCTTTTTTCCTTTGGATGCCGAACACAAAAAAGCTTTGGAAACACAATTGGCTACCAACGGATGACGTTCCACCATCTCGAATAAGACGAAAGCAAAATTGAGCGGACTAGAACGGAGGCGTCTAATATTTGTGGAGTCTGGATCTGTGACCGCCCTCGCGACTGACTCGCTTTCCGTAAACGAAACGCAAAGCTGAACCACTAAAACTATTCTTGGAGTAGCAAGAATGGTCCACACACACACATTCACATTCATCAAATCGTTGACTTATTTGTCCTTAGAATTTATTTATTTCTATTTATTGGACTAGTCTTCTTGCACTATGGGATACCATTAAAATACACTGCTGGAAGTCGATGGATGCTGCTGACTTAAGACCGGTCTTCGTGGCATATATTTGAAAATTTAAAAAGGATGGTTAAGAAATAAAATTAAATTTAAACATTCCTGACCTTTCCTACCATGCTCTATACTTATTCTAGACTTTTAATTTAATATAATTTTGTTGTGAATAATTTTGTTTAAATTTTGTTTCTTTTTGCAAAAGGATAATTTCTGTAAATTTACGAGCGTTGGATGTAAGTGGAGATGTTTCGCGTCGCAGTGCAAGTACTATGTTATTATAAAATTTATCTCATGGCTTAATAAAGTAAAAATATAATAAATATATTCACGCCATTTCCAATACAGGGGTAGGAAGAAGTCTAGACAATTAAGTCCTTTCGACCCTCCATCCACCGAAGTTGTTTGGGGCAAAGTGGCAGGTTGTGAACCCGTCGCCGCCTTTATGTCCATGTCAACGTATAAATTGAATATAAGTTTTTGAAATAACCTATTGGTATTAGCGCTGGGAATCGAACTCGGGTCTCTTGACTCGAATTCCGATCACCTATCCAATTACAATTGTGTTACCTAAAATTATGTATCATTATCGCAGTCATTGAGTTTTGATCTTGGTACCGTCTACAAACATCAATAAAGGTGCTTATTAGAATTAATTCAAAATCTAATTAAAAACATATTTTTTAAGTTTTTAGTATTGACAAATGTCGCATACAATTTTGATGCAACAAAATTAGGGGTATGATACTGAGTACGGCGTGCGTACATTTATTAACATAGCGGTTAAAAGCGTCGACTTATATGGTGATTAATAAATAAATATATTCACGCCATTTCCAATACAGGGGTAGGAAGAAGTCTAGACAATTAAGTCCTTTCGACCCTCCATCCACCGAAGTTGTTTGGGGCAAAGTGGCAGGTTGTGAACCCGTCGCCGCCTTTATGTCCATGTCAACATATAAATTGAATATAAGTTTTTGAAATAACCTATTGGTATTAGCGCTGGGAATCGAACTCGGGTCTCTTGACTCGAATTCCGATCACCTATCCAATTACAATTGTGTTACCTAAAATTATGTATCATTATCGCAGTCATTGAGTTTTGATCTTGGTACCGTCTACAAACATCAATAAAAGGTGCTTATTAGAATTAATTCAAAATCTAATTAAAAACATATTTTTTAAGTTTTTAGTATTGACAAATGTCGCATACAATTTTGATGCAACAAAATTAGGGGTATGATACCGAGTACGGCGTGCGTACATTTATTAACATAGCGGTTAAAAGCGTCGACTTATATGGTGATTAATAAAGTAAAAATATAATAAATATTGCATACCCGTTTTTAAAATTATCGTATAAATTTAATTATGTTTCAATAAGAGAAAATTTGTTTAATTAAATGTTTTCAAACGTTCGAATATCAATATGGGATTAAGATGATTACGCTTAACAGATTGACGAACGCAGTACCATTATCTAAGGACCGAGACGCTGATATAATAGACGCTGTCTATTATATTCGGAGATATATTTCGAGATGATTATTCCGCCATTTGCTGATCGACGTTACGGTATTTAAGGGCGTGTTACATCTTAAACATTTTTGTGAATCTTAATAAATAAAGCTTAGAAGTTTAATTAGTTTTGAAGAGCATAAAACATTTTCTACGGTACTTTTAATGTTCTCATTTAAAATTTTGCCATTGGAAATGACACTCTTTTACTCAAGCAGACTAAATTTTAAGTTTGGAATAGTACTAAGGCACAAAGAGTAAGTTAGTTTAGTCGAGTGGTAGTCGCTCTCGCGCAGGCTGCACTAGGACCCAACAAGTTTTAATTACTAAGCTTTGTACAACGAAAATAATCAAGCGCTTTTAACCTTAATAAATTGCTTTATGATATACAAAAACGTTTTCATCGCTCTTAACCTCCTTCGAAAAGAACACAAAAAGAAACAATAATTACTTTCCTTGCTAAACCGGTCATTTATTAACTACAATAAAATATATTCTAATAAATACTACGTACTAGCGTGCTTGAAGGCAACTTCAGGTGTTGATAAATTGTTATTGGTCCATAATTATGTAACATTGAGAGATTTTATTACAATTACGTATAAAAATAATAAATAAATATATTCACGCCATTTCCAATACAGGGGTAGGAAGAAGTCTAGACAATTAAGTCCTTTCGACCCTCCATCCACCGAAGTTGTTTGGGGCAAAGTGGCAGGTTGTGAACCCGTCGCCGCCTTTATGTCCATGTCAACGTATAAATTGAATATAAGTTTTTGAAAAAACCTATTGGTATTAGCGCTGGGAATCGAACTCGGGTCTCTTGACTCGAATTCCGATCACCTATCCAATTACAATTGTGTTACCTAAAATTATGTATCATTATCGCAGTCATTGAGTTTTGATCTTGGTACCGTCTACAAACATCAATAAAAGGTGCTTATTAGAATTAATTCAAAATCTAATTAAAAAAACATATTTTTTTAAGTTTTTAGTATTGACAAATGTCGCATACAATTTTGATGCAACAAAATTAGGGGTATGATACTGAGTACGGCGTGCGTACATTTATTAACATAGCGGTTAAAAGCGTCGACTTATATGGTGATTAATAAATAAATGAAAATCTTCAAGCATAATCCCTGGCGGAGCATCAGAGAGAATAAATTGCCGAGTGTCACGAGCCTTACGTTACTCTTTCGCTTCTTTCAAATTCATCATTTTCTTTATACACGCGTCTAGGTATTCATATGTTAAGGCTCCCATACTCTTTTAAAGCTAGTCAGGACCTATCTGGACTTCTTTTAATATTAACTTTTGGGTTATATATTTAACGATTCGGTCTTCACTCATTCGCTCAACGTGCTTAAACCACTCCCTTATCAATTTTAGTGATAAAATGTTTTCAAACCTGCTTTATTACGACTATCTACGTTCCGATTTCGGTCAATGACTAACGCAGATTAATTTATTTATTAAGCATGTCATGAAGAGATTGCATGTCTTATGTATTCAATTTACTTTTACGCTTCTTATAGCAGACCCTGGTTTTGCTGCCATTGGATTTTATCTCTGGATTTTATCTCTGTGGTTTTTATCTTGGTCGTAGACATCTACAGACAACACCCGCAATACCAGAGGCATAGCAGATGTGTTGCCTGCCTTAGAGTGTCCCCCCCCCAGATTTGGGGGAGGGAGGTGTGTGGGCCTCCGGTTACCTGCACTCACCAGACAAAACGCAGAAGTTTGTTAAACTTCTACTTCACGCCGGTATTCTGTGAAGTCGTGGTACTTCCCCGGTCGAGCCGGCCCATTGATGCAACAACAAAAGCTGATGTGGCTCTACCACTGTTAAACAACAACAACAACATGACTATAGAACCCTCCCAGGATCTAAGAATCTGTCTGTCTATTTGTAACATTTTATATTCTCCAAATATACCCTATGAATTACTTGAGAATTTTGTTCTTATATGGAACTTATGTTCGTAATAAGTTCCATATATATATATATGTATATATATATATGTATATATATATATGTATATATATATATATATGTATATATATATATATATATATATATATATATATATGTATATATATATATGTATATATATATATATATATATATATATATATATATATATATATATGTATATATATATATGTATATATATATATGTATATATATATATGTATATATATATATGTATATATATATATGTATATATATATATATGTATATATATATATATATGTATATATATATATATATATATATATATATGTATATATATATATATGTATATATATATATGTATATATATATATATGTATATATATATATGTATATATATATATGTATATATATATATGTATATATATATATATGTATATATATATATGTATATATATATATGTATATATATATATATGTATATATATATATGTATATATATATATGTATATATATATATGTATATATATATATGTATATATATATATGTATATATATATATGTATATATATATATATATATATATATATATGTATATATATATATATATGTATATATATATATGTATATATATATATGTATATATATATATGTATATATATATATATATATGTATATATATATATATGTATATATATATATATATATATATATATATATATATATATGTATATATATATATGTATATATATATATGTATATATATATATATGTATATATATATATATGTATATATATATATGTATATATATATATGTATATATATATATATATATATGTATATATATATATGTATATATATATATGTATATATATATATATATATGTATATATATATATGTATATATATATATGTATATATATATATGTATATATATATATATATGTATATATATATATGTATATATATATATGTATATATATATATGTATATATATATATATATGTATATATATATATATATATGTATATATATATATATGTATATATATATATGTATATATATATATATATATATATATGTATATATATATATGTATATATATATATATATATATATATATATGTATATATATATATATATATATGTATATATATATATATATATATATGTATATATATATATATGTATATATATATATGTATATATATATATATATATATATATATATATATATATATATATATATATATATATATATATATATATATATATATATATATATATATATATATATATATATATATATATATATATATATATATATATATATATATATATATATATATATATATATATATATATAAATATATTCACGCCATTTCCAATACAGGGGTAGGAAGAAGTCTAGACAATTAAGTCCTTTCGACCCTCCATCCACCGAAGTTGTTTGGGGCAAAGTGGCAGGTTGTGAACCCGTCGCCGCCTTTATGTCCATGTCAACGTATAAATTGAATATAAGTTTTTGAAATAACCTATTGGTATTAGCGCTGGGAATCGAACTCGGGTCTCTTGACTCGAATTCCGATCACCTATCCAATTACAATTGTGTTACCTAAAATTATGTATCATTATCGCAGTCATTGAGTTTTGATCTTGGTACCGTCTACAAACATCAATAAAGGTGCTTATTAGAATTAATTCAAAATCTAATTAAAAACATATTTTTTAAGTTTTTAGTATTGACAAATGTCGCATACAATTTTGATGCAACAAAATTAGGGGTATGATACCGAGTACGGCGTGCGTACATTTATTAACATAGCGGTTAAAAGCGTCGACTTATATGGTGATTAATAAATAAATGAAAATCTTCAAGCATAATCCCTGACGGAGCATCAGAGAGAATAAATTGCCGAGTGTCACGAGCCTTACGTTACTCTTTCGCTTCTTTCAAATTCATCATTTTCTTTATACACGCGTCTAGGTATTCATATGTTAAGGCTCCCATACTCTTTTAAAGCTAGTCAGGACCTATCTGGACTTCTTTTAATATTAACTTTTGGGTTATATATTTAACGATTCGGTCTTCACTCATTCGCTCAACGTGCTTAAACCACTCCCTTATCAATTTTAGTGATAAAATGTTTCAAACCTGCTTTATTACGACTATCTACGTTCCGATTTCGGTCGGCCAAGCTAACGCAGATTAATTTATTTATTAAGCATGTCATGAAGAGATTGCATGTCTTATGTATTCAATTTACTTTAACGCTTCTTGTAGCAGACCCTGGTTTTGCTGCCATTGGATTTTATCTCTGGATTTTATCTCTGTGGTTTTTATCTTGGTCGTAGACATCTACAGACAACACCCGCAATACCAGAGGCATAGCAGATGCGTTGCCGGCCTTAGAGTGTCCCCCCCCCCAGATTTGGGGGAGGGGGGTGTGTGGGCCTCCGGTTACCTGCACTCACCAGACAAAATGCAGAAGTTTGTTAAACTTCTACTTCACGCCGGTATTCTGTGAAGTCGTGGTACTTCCCCGGTCGAGCCGGCCCATTGATGCAACAACAAAAGCTGATGTGGCTCTACCACTGTTAAACAACAACAACAACATGACTATAGAACCCTCACAGGATCTAAGAATCTGTCTGTCTATTTGAAACATTTTATATTCTCCAAATATACCCTATGAATTACTTGAGAATTTTGTTCTTATATGGAACTTATGTTCGTAATAAGTTCCATATATATATATATATATATATATATATATATATATATATATATATATATATATATATATATATATATATATATATATATATATATATATATATATATATATATATATATATATATATATATATATATATATATATATATATATATATATATATATATATATATATATATATATATATATATATATATATATATATATATATATATATATATATATATATATATATATATATATATATATATATATATATATATATATATATATATATATATATATATATATATATATATAAATTTTGTAGAGAAGATAATATGATAATAGCATATCTCTATGGCAGTTAATTTCTTCAAGTGCTTTCATATGACATATCAAATAAAAACACGTCGTTACGACAATTCTAAATACACTTCAATTATATTAAAAGTTATGGCTTGAAATAGCTCTTCAAGAAGTCCAAGAATGTTCCGTGATATGAATAAGTGGTTGTGTACTTGCCGTTTTCATGGCAGTCGCTATGATTTTTCACTTTTTGTAGTGTAAGGGACATTTTAAATTTATGCCATAATTTCCTACAAAACTTTTGTCCAATTACACAGGGACTGAAATAAAATTTAAATTATATAACTGGAGTCGGACAACGCTAAAGTTCCATTAAAACGTAGAGAGCAGCCATCTATAAGTAATATTATAATCCATAGTGAGATAACATTACGGACGAAAAGATATTTCTGTTTCTGAACTTATCTATATCTCCACACATTTCTCAATACTACCCTACCATCATCCTGGGGTCGATTCCTAATTCGATTTTGTATCAACAAACCATTCGACTTTCGCGGATTTTTTTTAAAACTAAAGTATATTATCAACATCCTAACAACCTGTCAGTCAACTACACGACATAGACTTGTTCCATAAGGAGAGTTTGCTGTAATCGCCACACTTGACAAGCGGATTGGCGATCGCAATATTAGAAACATCTAATCATAGGTGATGCTGTCAGCCACCGGTCTGCTAAAATTTGGACTGATATTTTTGGTGAAGATTATCACGATTTTTGTCGTTATCCAATTGCATTTTCATGGCTTTCCCCTTAGTCCCCACTTACCACAGTCACAGGGAAAGAGGTAGTGGGCATGTCTGCATGAAATCTCGAAAGATCAGTATTTTTTGATTCTAAACTGTTTTATCAGATAAACGATATTACGATTATAGAGTTGCGAAATTACGATTGCATAGTTAACGGATGGTTGATTTCTAGACAATAATGCCACGTAGTTGTATGTGTGACAACAAAAATCAAAACGCGAGCAACGAGTACGACATCGTATCTGATGAACTTTCATGTTGAAAAGAAACATGTAAATCATAATGTAACGATAGATACTCGGAAAGAAAAGAATATGATAATATTAAGAAAAGAAAAATGTGACAAATTTATCAAGTAACCAAAATCAAAAAATAGAACATACAACCGAATTAAGAACTTTCTCCTTTTTTTGAAGTATATTAAAAACTTATTAATACGGCTGTCCACAATCTGCATCACAATGCAATACTTTATCCGTTATAATTCTGTAGTTTATATTTTTTTAGTCTCAGAATAAAACTATCAGTAACAGGTAAATACAAAAGAAATGTCAAAGGGAAGAAAGCAGGCACCGTAAAGCATTTGCAGAAAATTTGTGGCACATAAATGCACTACTAATAGCAGCACGGTCCGTTGTGTCTCTGTGGATTTTCGTTCGTTAGTCTGGTTGCTAAGGTTACTCGTACCTCTGCCTTTTATTCGCCAACCTTTTGTACGTATTTTAAATAATTGGATCGGAATAAACTGACATGCAACTTTTTATATGAAATATAGCTTACCTTTCGTATGACTCTATCCGTAAATCTCTATGGATTTATTTGAATTGTTTACACGAGTTTGCAATTTTGCGAAATAAATTAACGTGTCCGTTTCTCTATTTTAAGCAGAATTAAGCATCCAACGGTTTGTGCACCATATTTATTAAACTTTTACTATTACAAATTACTTAAGGATCATATTTTTGGGTCCCTTGTGAAAGTCTGAAGAAAGTACTATTTCTAATTTCTATATATTTAAGTCCTTATATTTTTTCACTTCCATTTGAGACTTGAAAGGTTTCTGTTCTGGCTTTTGAGACTTGAATAAACAAACGCGTATTTTTATTTCTCTTCTCTTTTACTGTCATTAAACATCATGTTAAATAAGCACTTGCCCTGTTTCGGACATGGCATGGGTCGTCTAATCTATTTAAATCGATCGTTACAAATTCTTAATTTTGGCACCCTCGGCAAATGCTTTGTAAGCGAATTTTTGAACGCAGCACCAAATAATTTGAATAATTAAAAAAACACATGCATCCAAAGATAGAGACAACATCACATATGTTTTGATCCCAAAGTAAGTAGCTGGCGCACTTGTGTTATGGCATAGAAGATACAACGAAGATACAACAAACACCCTAACTCAAGGAAATGTAGTAAAAGTGATTTTCTACATTGACCCGTCCAGGCATCGAACCCAAAGTCTCAGAGCTGGCGAAATCATGAAAATTTCTATCTTCCTAATTTACATCGATTATGGATTCGTCTAAGGAAACAAATAACTATTTGAATAGAAAATATACACATCATCTACTCAATGAAAGAATTTTGACGACATTTATTCATACACGGAAAATTTATATAATATGGAAAGTTACTAATGAATAATTCGCGGGTTGTATCCAAGATCTATCATGACCAAGCAGGTAATATAACAACTTTCAAGATTTGTAAAGAAAGAAAGAATAAGACGCACAAATCTAATAAGGCTAATAAGACTTAACACTATTTTAAGATTGATTCCAGGATCCTTTGCACTACATTAAAATCTAAATTTCTTAGTCTTTTTTTTAATTTCAATGGTATTAAAATCTCCATAATTCAAAAAGAAAAGAAAAAAAATATCTTCACGCAATTCCCAATACAGGGGTAGACAGAGGTCTAGTCTAGACAATTAAGACCCTTCGACCCACCTTCCACCGAAAATATTTTCGGGATAACGTGACAGGTGGTGAACCCGTCGCCGTCTTTATGTCCAAGCCAACCATGTAATTCGTACATAGGTTTTAGAAAAACCCATTGGTACGAGCCCGCCACCTGGGCATCGAACTCGGGTCTCTTGACTCGAAATTCCGACCACCCAACCACTCGGCTATCGTGACTTATAATAATCATTCCAGAAATTTTTCCATATCCATTATCCAATTCCATAATTAAAAATAGCTTAATACATCTATAGTCTCTTTAATACGTTAGGATAGAAATGCTGATTATTGAGCTCGTTAAAAATTGTTTTCCCGAGCAGGATAAACCAAGAGGAAATTGCTTTCAGCGGTTTTTATTTTGAAAAATTCTCTTATCAGCTTTTATAAAATAAAGATTAAAAATGAAACGAAGCTTCATAACGTTTTTAATATGTTTTTGTATTAATAATGTTTGTTTCTAAAACAGACGAGAGAGACACAAATTGATAATATCGTCTTTAAATATTTTTATTATATACACACATACATACAAAACGGCTTCGTCTCGAAAGGGACGATTTGCCATTGTCGCGCCACGCTTGACGTGCCGATTGTCAATCGCATTATCAAACGTCCCACATTAAACGCTGCTGCCTATCATAGGTAAGTTTAATTTTGATCAGCTATTTTTTACTGATTGTTGTACCGTCTGTTCCCTAAGGCACCCCTCACGACATCACAGGGCATTTCTAATAATTATTACCTAAAAATTGTCCCATTGAATTTCGCTTTAACATACATTTTTTATCAACCTTTCATCCTATATAAGTTAAAACAAATCAAATGCCAATAAATGTCACTATTTTTAAATCTATCCGAGTATTGCTAATACAATATAAACGTTTGAGTGTAATAAGTCCAACTCAATACCTCAAGCCAAAAATAAACTGAATGGAGCACAATTCGTACCAAGCGTTTATACGCTAATTACTTATGTAAATACTTACGTAACCTGTGAAATGAAGGTTATTTTCAAGTAAAGCATCACATTAGATATTAATAGTACTTAATACTGTTTTTAATTAATATTTAACGTTTTCGAAGACATTCTCATACTAATGCAATTAACCTTATTTGCCAATTAACGTTCATTAACAATAATTGATCATCTTAAGCCAGAGCGAGGCAAAGCAAAGTAAACTAATTTAGTCAAAAGCATTCGAATCAGTGCTGTCTTCTTAAACGAAATTAAGTTTACTTACTTGTTAAATGTAAGTGGGTGGAAACAAATTTTTTAATTCAATTTACATTTATTTTCTTTGAGTATGTAACGAAGTGAATTCAGGATAAAACTTGTGTTCAATGCGATTTTACCGTGATTTCTCTATATTCACGCATTACGCCCCCAATACAGGGATAGCCAGAAGTCTATATAATTGAGTTGTTTCAACCCATATTTCTCCGGATGTTATTTTGGGACAATATGACAGGTGGTCAGGCTGTCGTAATCTTCAAAGTTCAAGCAAAACTTATAAAACGTTTGAAAAAAGGGTCTCTTGACTCGAATTCAATACAGCGACGGGCTCACCACCTGTCACGTTGTCCCGAAAATATGTTCGGTGGAAGGTGGGTCGAAGGTATATAAAATATATAAGTACAAAAGGCGGACATAACGCTTAAAGCATTCTCTACCTGTTAACCGCCTTCGATGTTTCTCCACTCCTCAAGGTTGACAGGTAGAGAATGCTTTAAGCATTATGTCCGCCTTTTGTACTTATATATTTTATAAGGTTCATAAAGTTAAATAAATAAATAATTTAGAAATTTTAATAAAAAGTAAAATTTTTGCACTTTATTCAAATGTATATTATTTATAAATTAAAAACAGAATCTATACCGTGTAGCAGGTGTATTGGTTAAATAGTTATGCTAAATATTTACGTGCAAAAAGATTTCACGAAATTTCTTTCCATAATATAAGCAAATAATGCGTCGTGCTTTTCAGTAAAATGTTAGTAAAAAGTGGTACCAGATTAAGTTGCTTTGTAATCGTAATGACCTTTTGCGTAGGCTATTTATTATGCACACATTTTATTAACAGATCGAAGATGCTTGTATGTTTTCTATTTATTATTTAGGAAAAAAATCAGTGGTTTAGAATATTGGTAATATTGAAAATTTTATTATTACATATATCAATACATATTTTGATGACCTCCGTGGACGAGAGTCTCGAACACCGGTTTTCATGGCGTTGCCAGCCCTTAAGTACGAGTTCGATTCGCGGACGGGTCAAAGTTGAAAACCACTTTTTCTATATTTTTTCAGGCCCGGGTTATTATTTGTGGTAACTTCGTTGTTTACGATTTCGTAACTCAAATGCGTTAGATTCTTCCTTTGCGATCAGAGCAAAGTAATGTTATGCATATTTTATATCTTACATGTTTTTCATTATAATTAGAGAATGATGCAGTTCCATACCATTAAAAAATAAAATTTGCGGT
This sequence comes from Sericinus montela, assembly GCA_029286605.1. Classification (NCBI taxonomy): domain Eukaryota; kingdom Metazoa; phylum Arthropoda; class Insecta; order Lepidoptera; family Papilionidae; genus Sericinus; species Sericinus montela. Next base: position 6,456,135 of record JAGSMR010000004.1, read on the forward strand.
TAAAGGTCCAACAAATTTAAATTGGTTTATTATTGAAAACATAATGTAATTATTATGTATGAAACATTAATACAAAACTTAAACAATTGCACATAAATAATTTAGCTCAGAGTCGACAAGATACGCGTTTCATTTCCCCATTTCTGTCATTTACGTTTGAAATGTAATTTTCGTGAGATATGAAATGGAATACAATATGACTGCACTCAGCTTTTGTGCTGAATTATGCAAGTAATGAATGTTATAATGAAACGTTTATCATCGCTTGAAGCAGAATTTTCTGTTAACTACCACATGATTAGTTCTTAAATTTAAATGAAATTATTTTACATGTACACATTGTTTCAAGTAAAGATTATATAAAATAAAAAAATGTAGAAAACAAGTTTGCATTATATATGACCGGAACTTGTATACTCCAAACGTATTCTGACAATACCTGCATGAAACTGCATCATTCTTTTATTTACTCTTTTTTTTTTTTCGAAATATCGAAACATAAAATTTCAATTGGAAAGTACGATTTCAAAATTATTAGTTTTTAAGGTTTTCAATTTAAAACAGGAGAATCGAGTTTGCTTCCTTCCAGCAATATCTTTTATGAGACATATACGACTAATTTTGTAAAGGGAATTTGACCACAGATCGCAGTCCTCATTCGTCTCGATAAATAAGTAGCCTATGTTCTGACCACCAAAGCTGTAACTTTTAAGGAAAATCATGCTTCAGTTATCTTCCTAAACAACCGTACTTTTTTTATTTAGTATACATGTGCTGAAACTATTTGCGTGTCAAATTTAAATAAAACCTGTTCAGTCATTTATTTCATTAGAAGCAAACATATGAACTTACAAATATTTAATTTTTATTAATAGTAGATTTTGTATACTCATAAGTAAGATATGTATCGTTGTTTTGTTGTCTGAATTTGTGGATCGGCTTATGACCTGTCACGTTGTCTTAAACACACTTTGCTGGATTGTGGTTTAAAAGGACAAAACTGTCTAGAATCACCCCATAAAGTACATGGTTTACGATCTTGGAAGCTTATTTTCTTAATCTGTATACATTTAATGCTCTGTTGATTGTGAATATTGTTTTGCATTTTGTTGCCATAAGTTTGTAATTCATTATACTCTACCGATTGCTTAAAAATTATGTTTACAATATCTTGAATTCAAGATACATGTTCCTCATTCATAAAGTTTTTGCGAGAACTGAATAATTTTTTTAGATCTAATTCTGTATAGGAAAATAAGGATAATAATATCCTTATAAATCTATCAATTTATTCCGCATCGTATATATAAATTGAAGATAACGGTGAAAATATTCTATGCTGTAACTTTTATTTAATTGCTTTATAAAATAAAAAATGTAGAAAACAAGTTTGCATTACATATGACCGGAACTTGTATACTCCAAACATATTCTGACAATACCTGCATGAAACTGCATCATTCTTTTATTTACTCTTTTTTTTTATTTTGTATACATGTGCTGAAACTATTTGCGTGTCAAATTTCAATAAAACCTGTTCAGTCATTTATTTCATTAGAAGCAAACATATGAACTTACAAATATTTAATTCTTATTAATAGTAGATTTTGTATTCTCATAAGTAAGATATGTATCGTTGTTTTGTTGTCTGAATTTGTGGATCGGCTTATGACCTGTCACGTTGTCTTAAACAAGCTTTGCTGAATTGTGGTTTAAAAGGACAAAACTGTCTAGAATCACCCCATAAAGTACATGGTTTACGATCTTGGAAGCTTATTTTCTTAATCTGTATACATTTAATGCTCTGTTGATTGTGAATATTGTTTTGCATTTTGTTGCCATAAGTTTGTAATTCATTATACTCTACCGATTGCTTAAAAATTATGTTTACAATATCTTGAATTCAAGATACATGTTCCTCATTCATAAAGTTTTTGCGAGAACTGAATAATTTTTTTAGATCTAATTCTGTATAGGAAAATAAGGATAATAATATCCTTATAAATCTATCAATTTATTCCGCATCGTATATATAAATTGAAGATAACGGTGAAAATATTCTATGCTGTAACTTTTAAGGAAAATCATGCTTCAGTTATCTTCCTAAACAACCGTACTTTTTATTTTGTATACATGTGCTGAAACTATTTGCGTGTCAAATTTCAATAAAACCTGTTCAGTCATTTATTTCATTAGAAGCAAACATATGAACTTACAAATATTTAATTCTTATTAATAGTAGATTTTGTATTCTCATAAGTAAGATATGTATCGTTGTTTTGTTGTCTGAATTTGTGGATCGGCTTATGACCTGTCACGTTGTCTTAAACACACTTTGCTGGATTGTGGTTTAAAAGGACAAAACTGTCTAGAATCACCCATAAAGTACATGGTTTACGATCTTGGAAGCTTATTTTCTTAATCTGTATACATTTAATGCTCTGTTGATTGTGAATATTGTTTTGCATTTTGTTGCCATAAGTTTGTAATTCATTATACTCTACCGATTGCTTAAAAATTATGTTTACAATATCTTGAATTCAAGATACATGTTCCTCATTCATAAAGTTAAATAAATAAATAATTTAGAAATTTTAATGAAAAGAAAAATTTTTGCACTTTATTCAAATATATATTATGTATAAAGTAAAAACAGAATCTATACCGTGTAGCAGGTGTATTGGTTAAATAGTTATGCTAAATTTTTACTTGCAAAAAGATTTCACGAAATTTCTTTCCATAATATAAGCAAATAATGCGTCGTGCTTTTCAGTAAATTGTTAGTAAAAAGTGGTACCAGATTAAGTTGCTTTGTAATCGTAATGACCTTTTGCTTAGGCTATTTATTATACACACATTTTATTAACAGATCGAAGATGCTTGTATGTTTTCTATATCGAAAAAATCAGTGGTTTAGATAATTGGTAGTATTGAAAATTTTATTATTTCATATATCAATGCATATTTTGATGACCTCCGTGGACGAGAGTCTCGCACACCGTTTTTCATGGCGTTGCCAGCTCTTAAGTACGAGTTCGATTCGCGGACGGATCAAAGTTGAAAACCACTTTTTCTATATTTTTTCGGGCCCGGGTTATTATTTGTGGTAACTTCGTTGTTTACGATTCCGTAACTCAAATGCGTTAGATTCTTCCTTTGCGATCAGAGCAAAGTAATGTTATGCATATTTTATATCTTACATGTTTTTCATTATAATTAGAGAATGATGCAGTTCCATACCATTAAAAAATAAAATTTGCGGTTAAAGGTCCAACAAATTTAAATTGGTTTATTATTGAAAACATAATGTAACTATTATGTATGAAACATTAATACAAAACTTAAACAATTGCACATAAATAATTTAGCTCAGAGTCGACAAGATACGCGTTTCATTTCTCCATTTCTGTCATTTACGTTTGAAATGTAATTTTCGTGAGGTATGAAATGGAATACAATATGACTGCACTCAGCTTTTGTGCTGAATTATGCAAGTAATGAATGTTATAATGAAACATTTATCTTCGCTTGAAACAGAATTTTCTGTTAACTACCATATGATTAGTTCTTAAATTTAAATGAAATTATTTTACATGTACACATTGTTACAAGTAAAGATTATATAAAATAAAAAAATGTAGAAAACAAGTTTGCATTACATATGACCGGAACTTGTATACTCCAAACGTATTCTGACAATACCTGCATGAAACTGCATCATTCTTTTATTTACTCTTTTTTTTTTTATTTTCGAAATATCGAAACATAAAATTTCAATTGGAAAGTACGATTTCAAAATTATTAGTTTTTAAGGTTTTCAATTTAAAACAGGAGAATCGAGTTTGCTTCCTTCCAGCAATATCTTTTATGAGACATATACGACTAATTTTTGTAAGGGAATTTGACCACAGATCGCAGTCCCTCATTCGTCTCGATAAATAAGTAGCCTATGTTCTGACCACCAAAGCTGTAAACTTTTAAGGAAAATCATGCTTCAGTTATCTTCCTAAACAACCGTACTTTTTTATTTTGTATACATGTGCTGAAACTATTTGCGTGTCAAATTTCAATAAAACCTGTTCAGTCATTTATTTCATTAGAAGCAAACATATGAACTTACAAATATTTAATTCTTATTAATAGTAGATTTTGTATTCTCATAAGTAAGATATGTATCGTTGTTTTGTTGTCTGAATTTGTGGATCGGCTTATGACCTGTCACGTTGTCTTAAACACACTTTGCTGGATTGTGGTTTAAAGGACAAAACTGTCTAGAATCACCCATAAAGTACATGGTTTACGATCTTGGAAGCTTATTTTTCTTAATCTGTATACATTTAATGCTCTGTTGATTGTGAATATTGTTTTGCATTTTGTTGCCATAAGTTTGTAATTCATTATACTCTACCGATTGCTTAAAATTATGTTTACAATATCTTGAATTCAAGATACATGTTCCTCATTCATAAAGTTTTGCGAGAACTGAATAATTTTTTTTAGATCTAATTCTGTATAGGAAAATAAGGATAATAATATCCTTATAAATCTATCAATTTATTCCGCATCGTATATATAAATTGAAGATAACGGTGAAAATATTCTATGCTGTAACTTTTATTTAATTGCTTTATAAAATAATAAATAATTTAGAAATTTTAATGAAAAGTAAAATTTTTGCACTTTATTCAAATGTATATTATGTATAAAGTAAAAACAGAATCTATACCGTGTAGCAGGTGTATTGGTTAAATAGTTATGCTAAATTTTTACCTGCAAAAAGATTTCACGAAATTTCTTTCCATAATATAAGCAAATAATGCGTCGTGCTTTTCAGTAAATTGTTAGTAAAAAGTGGTACCAGATTAAGTTGCTTTGTAATCGTAATGACCTTTTGCTTAGGCTATTTATTATACACACATTTTATTAACAGATCGAAGATGCTTGTATGTTTTCTATATCGAAAAAATCAGTGGTTTAGATAATTGGTAGTATTGAAAATTTTATTATTTCATATATCAATGCATATTTTGATGACCTCCGTGGACGAGAGTCTCGCACACCGTTTTTCATGGCGTTGCCAGCTCTTAAGTACGAGTTCGATTCGCGGACGGATCAAAGTTGAAAACCACTTTTTCTATATTTTTTCGGGCCCGGGTTATTATTTGTGGTAACTTCGTTGTTTACGATTCCGTAACTCAAATGCGTTAGATTCTTCCTTTGCGATCAGAGCAAAGTAATGTTATGCATATTTTATATCTTACATGTTTTTCATTATAATTAGAGAATGATGCAGTTCCATACCATTAAAAAATAAAATTTGCGGTTAAAGGTCCAACAAATTTAAATTGGTTTATTATTGAAAACATAATGTAACTATTATGTATGAAACATTAATACAAAACTTAAACAATTGCACATAAATAATTTAGCTCAGAGTCGACAAGATACGCGTTTCATTTCTCCATTTCTGTCATTTACGTTTGAAATGTAATTTTCGTGAGGTATGAAATGGAATACAATATGACTGCACTCAGCTTTTGTGCTGAATTATGCAAGTAATGAATGTTATAATGAAACATTTATCTTCGCTTGAAACAGAATTTTCTGTTAACTACCATATGATTAGTTCTTAAATTTAAATGAAATTATTTTACATGTACACATTGTTACAAGTAAAGATTATATAAAATAAAAAAATTTAGAAAACAAGTTTGCATTATATATGACCGGAACTTGTATACTCCAAACATATTCTGACAATACCTGCATGAAACTGCATCATTCTTTTATTTATTCTTTTTTTTTTTATTTTCGAAATATCGAAACATAAAATTTCAATTGGAAAGTACGATTTCAAAATTATTAGTTTTTAAGGTTTTCAATTTAAAACAGGAGAATCGAGTTTGCTTCCTTCCAGCAATATATTTTATGAGACATATACGACTAATTTTTGTAAGGGAATTTGACCACAGATCGCAGTCCCTCATTCGTCTCGATAAATAAGTAGCCTATGTTCGGACCAACAAACCTATAAACTTTTAAGGAAAATCATGCTTCAGTTATCTTCCTAAACAACCGTACTTTTTTTATTTAGTATACATGTGCTGAAACTATTTGCGTGTCAAATTTAAATAAAACCTGTTCAGTCATTTATTTCATTAGAAGCAAACATATGAACTTACAAATATTTAATTTTTATTAATAGTAGATTTTGTATACTCATAAGTAAGATATGTATCGTTGTTTTGTTGTCTGAATTTGTGGATCGGCTTATGACCTGTCACGTTGTCTTAAACAAGCTTTGCTGAATTGTGGTTTAAAAGGACAAAACTGTCTAGAATCACCCATAAAGTACATGGTTTACGATCTTGGAAGCTTATTTTCTTAATCTGTATACATTTAATGCTCTGTTGATTGTGAATATTGTTTTGCATTTTTGTTGCCATAAGTTTGTAATTCATTATACTCTACCGATTGCTTAAAAATTATGTTTACAATATCTTGAATTCAAGATACATGTTCCTCATTCATAAAGTTTTTGCGAGAACTGAATAATTTTTTTTCGTTCTTATTCTGTATAGGAAAATAAGGATAATAATATCCTTATAAATCTATCAATTTATTCCGCATCGTATATATAAATTGAAGATAACGGTGAAAATATTCTATGCTGTAACTTTTATTTAATTGCTTTATAAGGCAAATACTCCGCAAACATTACATTTCATTGTCTTTTGATCTTGTATCTGTAGTATTTTAAGTAAATAGTCGAATATAGGGCAAGGACGTAATGGCTGATTATTTTATTACTTTATTATAAAAAAAATATGGTTACGTACGGTTAACGTTATGTATTATGAAAATAAATATGAAAACAAGTTTGCATTACATATGACCGGAACTTGTATACTCCAAACGTATTCTGACAATACCTGCATGAAACTGCATCATTCTTTTATTTACTCTTTTTTTATTTTCGAAATATCGAAACATAAAATTTCAATTGGAAAGTACCATATTAAAATTATTAGTTTTTAAGGTTTTCAATTTAAAACAGGAGAATCGAGTTTGCTTCCTTCCAGCAATATATTTTATGAGACATATACGACTAATTTTTGTAAGGGAATTTGACCACAGATCGCAGTCCCTCATTCGTCTCGATAAATAAGTAGCCCATGTTCGGACCAACAAACCTATAAACTTTTAAGGAAAATCATGCTTCAGTTATCTTCCTAAACAACCGTACTTTTTTTATTTAGTATACATGTGCTGAAACTATTTGCGTGTCAAATTTAAATAAAACCTGTTCAGTCATTTATTTCATTAGAAGCAAACATATGAACTTACAAATATTTAATTTTTATTAATAGTAGATTTTGTATACTCATAAGTAAGATATGTATCGTTGTTTTGTTGTCTGAATTTGTGGATCGGCTTATGACCTGTCACGTTGTCTTAAACACACTTTGCTGGATTGTGGTTTAAAAGGACAAAACTGTCTAGAATCACCCCATAAAGTACATGGTTTACGATCTTGGAAGCTTATTTTCTTAATCTGTATACATTTAATGCTCTGTTGATTGTGAATATTGTTTTGCATTTTTGTTGCCATAAGTTTGTAATTCATTATACTCTACCGATTGCTTAAAAATTATGTTTACAATATCTTGAATTCAAGATACATGTTCCTCATTCATAAAGTTTTTGCGAGAACTGAATAATTTTTTTTCGTTCTTATTCTGTATAGGAAAATAAGGATAATAATATCCTTATAAATCTATCAATTTATTCCGCATCGTATATATAAATTGAAGATAACGGTGAAAATATTCTATGCTGTAACTTTTATTTAATTGCTTTATAAGGCAAATACTCCGCAAACATTACATTTCATTGTCTTTTGATCTTGTATCTGTAGTATTTTAAGTAAATAGTCGAATATAGGGCAAAGACGTAATGGCTGATTATTTTGTTAAGCCTTCTAATTGTAAATTTTATACATCATTTTCAGTAATCATTATTGTAATCAAAAAAATTAAATCACTAAACAAATAAACTAGATACTGTTATGTTTATTACTTTATTATAAAAAAAATATGGTTACGTACGGTTAACGTTATGTATTATGAAAATAAATATGAAAACAAAAGTAATTTAAGTAATATTTGCCATGTGCAATATCATTTATTTAACTATATGCGAACTCATTTAAGCAGGAGTTAGTTGTAATATCGATCTATATTCTCAATGTAAACTCAAAATACAACAGATCATTAAACATAGGGAGGCAATCAACAAAAGCACTCAAGTCCCGCTTCCACTGCTTTCCATCTCGTCAGTGAAATTCATAACTAAGCGCTTCACAATGTCGTGCGAGGTCCCAACGGCGTGGACGGACTCAAGAGATGACTTATAGAAATTTTGATTGATTGCCATTACATTTTATTTACTATCTGTGAGAAATTGCTGTCGTTAATATTATTAATATATTTTCTGAAATATAAAACTTTTTTTTTTATATTTTATACTTGATATTGAAACTTAATGAAACTATAATTATTGACGGTACAAAACATCACGAAACAGTGACTAGTGTATGTGACGATAAATTTAACAGGGCTGCTTTCGCACTACTAGATTTAAAGACACTTTTTGAGCGTAATCTTTAAGTAAAATTTATTTTATGTAAAGACCACGCATTAAAAAACATTTATATAATGAATAATAGCGATTTTTAACGTGACTTTATGTACACAGGGCATGTGTATAGAAAATCGCTACATTAAAAGTGAATGATTCGTTTTTGTCTAAAAAAACTTGCACTTAAATTCATTGACTTGAAGGGAAGCTAGGTGTCATCAAGAAATTTTTATACTTTTATACAAGCAAGATAAACCTTTCTTTACTTTCTACTCTATCTTCATTATTCTTAAGTTTTCAGTAACTTCAGAGGACTTTTAGAGAAAAGAGCCACATATAAGAAACTTTTGCCAATGACGTACCTGCTACTAACTACACTGTTAACCGCTACACGTATTTGTTATTATTTAACTTGATAAGTCAAAATTAGATAATATTATACTTGCCATTACAAATAGTTAATATTTATTTTAATGGGATAAGGATAAAAATATAGTCACGATAGCCGAGTGGTTGGGTGTTCGGAATTTCGAGTCAATAGACCCGAGTTCGATCCCCAGTTGGTAGGCTCGTACCAATGGGTTTTTCAAAAACTTATGTACAAATATCGTTGGCTTGGACATAAAGGCGGCGACGGGCTCACCACCTGTCACGTTGTCCCGAAAATATCTTCGGTGAAAGGTGGGTCGAAGGGACTTAATTGTCTAGACTCGACCTCTGTCTACCCCTGTATTGGGAATTGCGTGAAGATATTTATATTTATTTATTTATTTCATGGGATAAGGATTTTAAGAAATTTATGCCTGTAATTCTGATAGAAAGTGGCTACTGGAGATTGTAGCACCTACCATGTGCACAGTTTTAACAGTGGTAGAGCCACGCATCAGCTTTTGATGATGCATGAATGGGCCAGCTCGACCGGAGAAACCACTACCTCACAGAATACCGGCGTGAAGTAGAAGTTTAACAAACTTCTGCGTTTCGTCTGGTGAGTACAGGTAACCGGAGGACCACCCCAATTAGGGGGTGGGGCACTCTAAGGCCGGCAACGCATCTGCTATGCCTCTGGTATTTCGGGTGAGCGTGAGCCACCTGCTCGACTATTTTATAAAAAAAATACCAGCCCGATTTTGAGGTCAACCTTATAAGAACGCTGTAATTAAAAGACAATGCAATTTTAATTTAAAATACATCTTCATGACGTTCCCTATAGAGGTAAGTAGACAGAGGTCTATACAATTAAGTGCTTTGGACAGACCTTCTGTCGAAGACATCTTTGGGGACAAGATGACAGTCCGAGCAATTGTTATAAATAGTACATAAGTTTTGAAGAAAACCATTGGTACGAGCCTACGACCTGGGGATCGAAATCGGATCTTTCGAATCTAATTCCGATCACCCAACCACTAGTCTATCGTGACCTATTATAATTAAAAATATGCATCACAAAAAAAATTTAATTATTCACATCAAAGTAGGATACTTAGTCCGGTACCCATCTGATACACATAATAACATAATCCAAATAAGATTGGTACAATGTCGAAATATTTTTACACCTGAAACAACAATAATATTTCGGTAGCATTCTGTTATGCCAAGTCATTTTATCCGGGATCCGGCTTTAAAATTTTATCGTAATTGCTCACTGCGTTAATATAAAGACTAGCTTTCGGCCCGCGCTTTGCTCGCATGTACTCGTACATACGAAAAAAAATAAAAATATCTTCACGCAATTCCCAATACAGGGGTAGACGGAGGTCAAGTCTAGTCAATTAAGTCCCTTTGACCCACCTTCCACCGAAGATATTTTCGGGACAACGTGACAGGTGGTGAGCCCGTCGCCGTCTTTATGTCCAAGCCAACGATGAAATTCCTACATAAGTTTTTGAAAAACTCATTGTTACTGCCACCTGGGGATCGAACTCGGGTCTCTCGACTCGAAATTCCGACCACCCAACAACTCGGCTATCGTGACTTTTTACTCGTACATACGCATTTATAAAACAAGTAATCAGTAGCTTTAATATTAACATTCTTAACATTTTTATTACAACTTCTTGTATGACTCGTTACCCACCTTAAACTTTCAGGTACTGATGTCACTTTTAATTGTAATCAATACAAACTTAATACTAAGCCTTCATACCAATTTCATAGCCTAGAAACGGTTTATTCACATAACTTGTTATCCTCATTATTCCTCTTTACAGAACTTATTCTAAAATCTTTTCTTAGGTGACATCTCTTACTCATGTTCAATCCCGTGCCAATTTTCATCTTCATAGGTCAAGTAGTTTTAGAGATTACATGTTTTATCGATGTATCAACGAGTGACGTTTTTGACTTTTATGTTTTACACATATTTGTTAACACTTTAAAGCATAACTACATATGCTTTACCATTGCGATGTATAATCAAGGTCCGACAAAGCGACCTGTTCGATGTCTATGAATCCAAGTCCGCGAAGCGGCCAAATTCTTTGTCTCAGTCCAAACAGTTGCCTTAAATGGAGGCTTATCTCAAAATGAGGGGAAATGGTCCCTCGACTATTATTTGTTATCAAAAGCGGTACGTGGTTGTGTGAAAGCATTCATGTCGTCCTGCAATCGTATGATAAATACGTTATCTTTATGAGCAGTAATTATTGTAATATTTTTGGAATTAAGTTTCTTACTCTTCACGCGCTCACCTATGTAATTCAATTAAGAATAAAAAGTCACGATAGCCGAGTGGTTGGGTGGTCGGAATTTCGAGTCAATAGACCCGAGTTTGATCTCCAGTTGGTAGGCTCGTACCAATGGGTTTCTCAAAAACATATGTACGAATATCGTTGGCTTGGACATAAAGACGGCGATGGGTTCACCACCTCTCACGTTGTCCCAAAAATATCTTGTGGTGGAAGGTGGGTCGCAGGGACTTAATTGTCTAGTCTCGACCTCTGTCTACCCCTGTATTGGGAATTGCGTGCAGTTATTTTATTTTTTTTATTTTTAATTAAGAATAAATTGTATTCATTTCGTTTGTTTACAACTGGAAACAGTTGATTGAAAATAACTCGTTAGACAGTTTCGATCCGCAAAGTTATTTACGAGGATGGTACTGTTTTTATCGGAAGACCTTTTTATCCGTCCCATTAAAGGATTATGCAATCACTTTGGGATTTTACCGGATTCAACAAATAACAATCGAATAAACCATCGTATTACGCAAAATAAATGTATAACCCTATTCTATTATTATTCCTCCATTACTTTTCTAATAAAAGATGGCAACAGTTTGTGCTGCATAAAAAGATTATGCAGCATAAATTAAAATAAATTTACTGACAACTATTTGAGGAAAACTCGAGTGATGTAAATAATTTTATACTAATTTTATTTTGCATACAGTCGATCTAGCTGTAGTACCAAAACAAATGTATAATTTATTCTACATTATGAAATGGCATTGTCAACAATCAAATTCTTTCGTTACATTTCGAACGACAATATATCGTGCCACGTACTTTCATGGAACACACTCATATTTTGACCAGTCACAGCTATTACTTACTGCTCCTGACGTAGCTTCAAACCCAACATCGGAGTCGAATGGAACGAGAGAACATAATGACGACATAATTCTTTTCCAGTTTTCAAGCCACGTGAATAAAAGGAAAAGGTTTTTCATGTCGCATTGGCTCTGGTCATAATTGCAACTGAAATTGAAACATTTGATAAATGGTTTAATATATTTTTAGTAATAATTATTATAAATTATTGTGTTAACAAAGAAGCGACAATTAACTTAAGATATTAATGAAAAAAATGCTGGCACCATTCGGTAATAGCAGCCCATTTGTGGTGGATAAAATTGTACTACAATAGTTTTACGGTCGGCTGAGTCTTTCGGATTTTAAGTCGTTAGTCTAGTTAGCACAGTTCTGACCAATTGTTGATTCAACGATGTTCAAAATTTTTCTTACTCTTCACGCGCTCACCTATGTAATTCAATTAAGAATAAAAAGTCACGATAGCCGAGTGGTTGGGTGGTCGGAATTTCGAGTCAATAGACCCGAGTTTGATCTCCAGTTGGTAGGCTCGTACCAATGGGTTTCTCAAAAACATATGTACGAATATCGTTGGCTTGGACATAAAGACGGCGATGGGTTCACCACCTCTCACGTTGTCCCAAAAATATCTTGTGGTGGAAGGTGGGTCGCAGGGACTTAATTGTCTAGTCTCGACCTCTGTCTACCCCTGTATTGGGAATTGCGTGCAGTTATTTTATTTTTTTTATTTTTAATTAAGAATAAATTGTATTCATTTCATTTGTTTACAACTGGAAACAGTTGATTGAAAATAACTCGTTAGACAGTTTCGATCCGGAAAGTTATTTACGAGAATGGTACTGTTTTTATCGGAAGACCTTTTTATCCGTCCCATTAAAGGATTATGCAATCACTTTGGGATTTTACCGGATCCAACAAATAACAATCGAATAAACCGTCGTATTACGCAAAATAAATGTATAACCCTATTCTATTATTATTCCTCCATTACTTTTCTAATAAAAGACGGCAACAGTTTGTGCTGCATAAAAAGATTATGCAGCATAAATTAAAATAAATTTACTGACAACTATTTGAGGAAAACTCGAGTGATGTAAATAATTTTATACTAATTTTATTTTGCACACAGTCGAACTAGCTGTAGTACCAAAACAAATGTATAATTTATTCTACATTATGAAATGGCATTGTCAACAATCAAATTCTTTCGTTACATTTCGAACGACAATATATCGTGCCACGTACTTTCATGGAACACACTCATATTTAGACCAGTCACAGCTATTACTTACTGCTCCTGACGTAGCTTCAAACCCAACATCGAAGTCGAATGGAACGAGAGAACATAATGACGACATAATTCTTTTCCAGTTTTCAAGCCACGTGAATAAAAGGAAAAGGTTTTTCATGTCGCATTGGCTCTGGTCATAATTGCAACTGAAATTGAAACATTTGATAAAAGGTTTAATATATTTTTAGTAATAATTATTATAAATTATTGTGTTAACAAAGAAGCGACAATTAACTTAAGATATTAAAGAAAGAAATGCTGACACCGTTTGGTAATAGCAGCTTATTTGTGGTGGATATAATTGTACTACAATAGTTTTACGGTCGGCTGAGTCTTTCGGATTTTAAGTCGTTAGTCTAGTTAGCACAGTTCTGACCAATTGTTGATTCAACGATGTTCAAAATTTTCTTTAAAAATTTTCTTAAGTAAAATAGCTTTTCTTTTTATCTTGTAGTTGATATTTGCATTTGAAAATTACAGCCCTAATGTTTTTCTCGATGAAGGTAGATATCTTCTATAATATAAGCTATATCCATTCAATTTTGTCAGGAAGTTGTAACAACTCACAGGGAAAATACACATTCCCTAACTTTTGTATTTATAATATATAGCAAAGTAATGCTTCAGTCCTTGTACACCAGTATGATTTCCCATAATATTAACTCAATAAGGATAAAAATTCAACCGATATATTAGGTCTTATTTGAAGGCGTATTTTTTCTGAATTCAATAACGACGCTTCCCTTAATTACCTCCCTAAATTACCCTATATCAGTACCTATGATCTTAATCCTCCAGTATTTTTTTTTTTCATAGGAACGTGTTATAACAACGAACGAGTACCTTCGGTACACAAATCTCACAATTTTTTAATTAGTTGTATCTTACGGATAAGTATTTTTTTTTATATTTAAAATCATATGAAGATTTAATTAATAAATCGGCAATTTGTGCTATTGCATTAAGTAATAATGTTCATGATTTCTAATGCTTCTATACTAACATGAAATTTGCAAATATTATTAAATAAAAGGGAGTATTTATTAATGTTTTTATTATATATACTATGTAAATTTGTTTATTGTATGTATAAGCTAAGAAAAAGATTCCATTTAAAGTAAGTTTAATTAAAGAAAAATAAATGAAACAACTTTGAAAATTATTCGCAATTTAATTACTTTACAGCACAAGCGTCTTCAACAAGAATTAAATAGGTTACATAGTTTCAGTCTGAGCTAACGGTTGTACGCTAAAATTTAATATTACTTTAAGAAATAGTTAATCAAGAGTAACTTTTTCAATGTACAAATGGTCGCACCTTGGTCCTATTTTGCTTCATCCTTGAAAATTTAGATGGTGTATAACAAACGTCCTAATATAACTAAAAACAACTGTAATACATAAGAAAAGTGTTTGTTATCTAGATCCAATTTTTAATGAGTTTCAGAATAAATTATGTATATATATATATATATATATATATATATATATATATATATATATATATATATATATATATATATATATATATATATATATATATATATATATATATATATATATATATATATATATATATATATATATATATAGAAACTTAAGTTCATCACTATGAATTTAAGTCTAATAGCCTCCATGCAGGGGCATAAAAAGAGTGCAGCACATTGCAAGAAATTAAATTCGTCCATTCGGCGAACAATGCTCCCTAGTAAATTTCAAATATTAATTACTAACAGTTATTTTCGACCAATTGGTACGCGAAATTCTTAAGTCAACCTTTTTTAGTGTGTAAACAAATATTAGTATTCCTTTTATGATAAACTTTTAATAATATAGTTAATAATTATATAACTTTTAATAAGTTATATAATAACTTCGATATTAACTGAATTCTGTATGCGATGGAATATATTTTGGCTATAGTACTGTAGGCAGGTATACGACTGCAAGCTCTCAATTATACAAAGAAGAGGGGCAGTGTTGCATGTTTTGGAGTGCCTTTGTTGATTGGCTTCCTTTGTTTTAAATACCCTAGTCCAATTGAAACGTCTCATTCCAGGAATTATACTAGATTATGATGTATCCAAATGAATTATGATCGGTAACTTATATATACTAATATTTACTATACTAATAGGTTTATATTCTTTACATGCATAAGGGAGGTGAAAAGGTCATCCTATTTTGCGGAGGTAAGATTGCTAAAATTGAGGATCGCTTCAGCGTGTAATGTTGGGAACATTAATATGTATTTATATATATTATTATGTTACATATATATTGTTCTCCTAGTTGCGATCTAAAAAATGTGTTAATTTACGGCTATAGGAATATTTTAAAATCAATTGTTACGAAAAAAGTCCTAATATGGGATTAGGACTTTTTTCGTAACAATTGATTTCAATTATACTATAAAAATCAAATAATACTATAAAAAACCTAGACAAATTATTATTTTAATCAATCAATCAAAATATTCTTACATTATCACTGACACTGGTCTAAGCCGGTGTAATAGTTATATCTGTGTAGTAATAGTTTGGTATTGTAATAAATAAACACGCTCCATAGTCTAAAACAACAGTGTTAGTTGATTAAAACATGTCGAGTTTAAGTATTGTTAGAATATTAAAAAGCAATTGCTATAAATTCTCTGAAGCGGTTTTCCTTCAGCAGCATTTACTACGACAAAGCACTCTTATTTAGACAAATGAATACAATACGTCCTCGGGTGAGAAAGGTAATTACAAAGCAAATAAATTATTCGATCACCCTTTCAACTGGAAGAAACCATATACTTACAAAAATAATTCAGTAAATGAATAAATCATTATCATTTAAGTATAGTTTCTGTAAGTAAAATCTTAAGGTTTCTTGATCTTAAAGAGAGGAGTACAAAAATAGCACCACCATTATTTTCATTAATGGTATATGAACAAACTAGAAATATTTACTTAAAAAATCTGTGACAGATTTAAACTTAAATTACTTAACGCAATGTAAAAGGCCATTGCAGGACACGGCCTCTTCTTAATATCTTATACGCTGCTGCCTGTCGCTGTCCTGCAGAATTTTGGTTTATTCTTAGTTTTGTGATGGTTGTCCCGCCATTTTGTGAATCGCGACAAAATCACAATCGCATATTATAGGCTTTTATTTATCTGAGGTTGTCATAAAAGGGACGACAACCTGGGGAAGGAAGTGGGTGGTATATTTTGACACCGAAACCGTAAGGTTTGTTTACATGAATTTTATTTTTTAAACTTGTAGGAAAATTTTGACAGTGGTACAGCCACGCATCAGCTTTTGCTGTTGCATGAATGGGCTGGCTCGACCGGGGAAGTACCACGACCTAACAGATTACCGGCGTGAAGTAGAAGTCTAACAAACTTCTGCGTTTCGTCTGGTGAGTGCAGGTAACCGGTGGCCCACACTCCCCCCTCCCTTAATTCTGGGGGAGGGGGGCACTCTAAGGGAGGCAACGCATCTGCTATGCCACTGGTATTGCGGGTGTTCATGGGCGGCGGTAATCACTTACCATCACGTGAGTCACCTGCTCGTTTACCTCCCTTTTCTATAAAAAAAAATAGAAAATTAAACCAATTAGGGCACAAAAACGTTAAAATATGTATATTTCTTTGACTTTATTTTCTGAAGAAAATAAAGTCAAAGAAATATACATATTTTAACGTTTTTTGTGTCTAATTGGTTTAATTTTCTATTTTTTTATAGAAAGGGAGGTAAACGAGCAGGTGACTCACGTGATGGTAAGTGATTACCGCCGCCCATGAACACCCGCAATACCAGTGGCATAGCAGATGCAAGGTTTCTCTAGAGTGTGCCCCCAGAATTAAGGGAGGGGAGTGGCCACCGGTTACCTGCACTCACCAGACGAAACGCAGAAGTTTGTTAGACTTCTACTTCACGCCGGTAATCTGTTAGGTCGTGGTACTTCCCCGGTCGAGCCGGCCCATTCATGCAACAGCAAAAGCTGATGCGTGGCTGTACCACTGTCAAAATTTTCCTACAAGTTTAAAAAATAAAATTCATGTAAACAAACCTTACGGTTTCGGTGTCAAAATATACCACCCACTTCCTTCCCCAGGTTGTCGTCCCTTTTATGACAACCTCAGATAAATAAAAGCCTATAATATGCGATTGTGATTTTGTCGCGATTCACAAAATGGCGGGACAACCATCACAAAACTAAGAATAAACCAAAATTCTGCAGGACAGCGACAGGCAGCAGCGTATAAGATATTAAGAAGAGGCCGTGTCCTGCAATGGCCTTTTACATTGCGTTAAGTAATTTAAGTTTAAATCTGTCACAGATTTTTTAAGTAAATATTTCTAGTTTGTTCATATACCATTAATGAAAATAATGGTGGTGCTATTTTTTGTACTCCTCTCTTTAAGATCAAGAAACCTTAAGATTTTACTTACAGAAACTATACTTAAATGATAATGATTTATTCATTTACTGAATTATTTTTGTAAGTATATGGTTTCTTCCAGTTGAAAGGGGATCGAATAATTTATTTGCTTTGTAATTACCTTTCTCACCCGAGGACGTATTGTATTCATTTGTCTAAATAAGAGTGCTTTGTCGTAGTAAATGCTGCTGAAGGAAAACCGCTTCAGAGAATTTATAGCAATTGCTTTTTAATATTCTAACAATACTTAAACTCGACATGTTTTAATCAACTAACACTGTTGTTTTAGACTATGGAGCGTGTTTATTTATTACAATACCAAACTATTACTACACAGATATAACTATTACACCGGCTTAGACCAGTGTCAGTGATAATGTAAGAATATTTTGATTGATTGATTAAAATAATAATTTGTCTAGGTTTTTTATAGTATTATTTGATTTTTATAGTATAATTGAAATAAATTGTTACGAAAAAAGTCCTAATCCCATATTAGGACTTTTTTCGTAACAATTGATTTTAAAATATTCCTATAGCCGTAAATTAACACATTTTTTAGATCGCAACTAGGAGAACAATATATATGTAACATAATAATATATATAAATACTTATTAATGTTCCCAACATTACACGCTGAAGCGATCCTCAATTTTAGCAATCTTACCTCCGCAAAATAGGATGACCTTTTCACCTCCCTTATGCATGTAAAGAATATAAACCTATTAGTATAGTATATATAAGTTACCGATCATAATTCATTTGGATACATCATAATCTAGTATAATTCCTGGAATGAGACGTTTCAATTGGACTAGGGTATTTAAAACAAAGGAAGCCAATCAACAAAGGCACTCCAAAACATGCAACACTGCCCCTCTTCTTTGTATAATTGAGAGCTTGCAGTCGTATACCTGCCTACAGTACTATAGCCAAAATATATTCCATCGCATACAGAATTCAGTTAATATCGAAGTTATTATATAACTTATTAAAAGTTATATAATTATTAACTATATTATTAAAAGTTTATCATAAAAGGAATACTAATATTTGTTTACACACTAAAAAAGGTTGACTTAAGAATTTCGCGTACCAATTGATCGAAAATTACTGTTAGTAATTAATATTTGAAATTTACTAGGGAGCATTGTTCGCCGAATGGAGGAATTTAATTTCTTGCAATGTGCTGCACTCTTTTTATGCCCCTGCATGGAGGCTATTAGACTTAAATTCATAGTGATGAACTTAAGTTTCTTCTGTAATAATTCGGTTTAAGACACAGAGGTCCAAATACGCTTGAAAACTGTCAATGCGCTGTTGTTTTGACGACGGCGACGTGAGTTTTTTTGCATCCAACGGGCAATCCTTAACCATAATTAAGTGTTCGCGCAGTTAAAAAACAGTTGTATCAGTTCCTCCAACGATTTCCGCAAGCTGTTCCTTCTTTAGTCGAATATCTTGTAATACCAATTTTTCGACAATTCAACCAGTTCCGAAGTGCATCAATCTGTAGACCGTCACTGGCCGTGAGTTGTCTTTAAATTATCTGCATTACTTGAATAAGTTACGATAGGCGAGTGGTTGGGTGATCGGAATTGGAGTCAAGGGACCCGAGTTTATTCTTTGTATTGGAAATAGCGTGAAGATATTATTGTTATTATTATATCATGAACAAGACTGTGCCATTGTATACCATGTTTTTTTCAAGGTAAGAGGTCTTATAAATCGATAACATAAAATCATGATTCCTATAAATCATTATTTAGATCAAATTCTAGAATTCAATTCTAGAGTCACGATAGCCGAGTGGTTGGCTGGTTGGAATTTCGACTCGAGAGACCCGAGTTCGATCCTCAGGTGGCAGGCTCGTACCAATGGGTTTTTCAAAAAATAAACTTATGTACGAATTACACCGTTGGCTTGGACATAAAGGCGGCGACGGGCTCACCACCTGTCACGTTGTCCCGAAAATATCTTCGGTGGAAGGTGGGTCGAAGAGACTTAATTGTCTAGACTAAACCTCTGTTTACCCCTGTATTGGGAATTGCGTGAAGATATTATAATTATTATTAATAAATTCTAGAATGATTTAAACAGATTTACCTTGCTTGGTAGGAAACTTGAAATCCCCGCGATACTCGATTTTCATCTTTACTCAAACTATCTTCTAAATTGAATTGCTTTGTCATCAATAGTTGGGTAAATAATAATACCATTATAACAAAACTTTATTTAAACTAATTATGTGTCATTGAACACTAAATGGTGTGTAACAACGCCTAAATATATTTGTACGATTTATGTCGTTGGTTAAGACTATATAATTAAATGCAACTAACAATTTCAGACTCTGGACGACAAACAGGCATGATCGTACCAACATAATACACCAAAGCTGAAATTGACTCATACCATCAACAGCATAGTACATGCACCAAAATATTTTTTTTGCAGGTTTTGTCCGTCTATCTTCATTGATTTTAACAGGACTTTCACTGACAGATAGCTAATGTTATAAGGAGTAATACAGGCTAATTTAATTTTAGAAACATAATTAGGGTTAACCGCTAAGTGTTAAACTGCAGGCAAAGCCACGAGGGGCAGCTAGTTGTCAAATATTTTTCTTACATTAAAATTTGTTTTTAAAAACATAAGAAACTTTTTAATTAAACATACATTTAAACAGCTTATAAATGCATGTAACAACTGCACATAAGGCATCTGTGCCAAAAACTTTAGCAAGGTGCTCTTTCGAAACTCTTTCGCAAATGTGCCACCAAAGTACACTTACGCTTTCTCCATTACTCTAAAGTGTAAAATCTTAAATAGTTACTAGAAATTTAAACTTCTGTTAACTGTAAATTTTAATTCATTACGAGAATTATTTTTTCTTGTTTCTTGAGGTATTGAAAGATTTATATTAACATTGTTTTAAAATGATTTTGATAACTAGTCCGAGTCACATCTATTAGTAATAAATTAGTTCTGAAGATCGAATATCTAATACTGATGTGATCAGATGTCTAATTATGTGCCTTTTAAGGTAAGATTATTCAACGCTGATTTCAATTTACTATCACTCTCTAAGTGCTCAAACTTATAAATAATACAAGTAATATTGAAGTGTTCTTCTTTCACCTGGATATCGAACTTGAGTAGCCTTCTTTAAAATCGGAGCATTGACACTTGGCTATTGTTTAATTATCTTTGTTATTAAAATGTGTTCATTATGACTATACCTAATAATATTGTTAAAGAGTCAACGATTTTTCTGCATTAATTTCATATCCATTACCGATGCATCAAACCAAGCAAGCAAACCGAATAACCAAGAGGAACAGATTTTAGTAGTTTCGAGATTTCTTGATTTGTCAGTCAAACATGTGGCATTCATACATATAAATAAATATAAATAAATATAAATAAATATAAATAAATAAATATCTTCACGCAATTCCCAATATAGGGGTAGACAGAGGTCGAGTCTAGACAATTAAGTTCCTTTGACCCACCTTTCACCGAAGATATTTACGGGACAACGTGACAGGTGGTGAGCCCGTCGCCGTCTTTATGTCCAAGCCAACGATGAAATTCGTACATAAGTTTTTGAAAAACTCATTGGTACTGCCACCTGGGGATCGAACTCGGGTCTCTCGACTCGAAATTCTGACAACCCAACAACTCGGCTATCGTGACTTTTTGGAACGTAAAAAAAAAAATATCTTCACGCAATTCCCAACACAGGGGTAGACAGAGGTCGAGTCTAGACAATTAAGTTCGACCCACCTTCCACCGAAGATATTTTCGGGACAACGTGACAGGTGGTGAGCCCGTCCCCGTCTTTATGTCCAAGCCAACGATGAAATTCGTACATAAGTTTTTGAAAAACTCATTGGTACTGCCACCTGGGGATCGAACTCGGGTCTCTTGACTCGAAATTCCGACCACCCAACAACTCGGCTATCGTGACTTTTTTTTTTATAAATAAATAATAATAAAAATAAATAAATATCTTCACGCAATTCCCAATACAGGGGTAGACAGAGGTCGAGTCTAGACAATTAAGTTCCTTTGACCCACCTTTCACCGAAGATATTTACGGGACAACGTGACAGGTGGTGAGCCCGTCGCCGTCTTTATGTCCAAGCCAACGATGAAATTCGTACATAAGTTTTTGAAAAACTCATTGGTACTGCCACCTGGGGATCGAACTCGGGTCTCTCGACTCGAAATTCCGACCACCCAACAACTCGGCTATCGTGACTTTTATTCATACATATAAATAAATATAAATAAATATAAATAAATAAATATCTTCACGCAATTCCCAATACAGGGGTAGACAGAGGTCGAGTCTAGACAATTAAGTTCCTTTGACCCACCTTTCACCGAAGATATTTACGGGACAACGTGACAGGTGGTGAGCCCGTCGCCGTCTTTATGTCCAAGCCAACGATGAAATTCGTACATAAGTTTTGAAAAACTCATTGGTACTGCCACCTGGGGATCGAACTCGGGTCTCTCGACTCGAAATTCCGACCACCCAACAACTCGGCTATCGTGACTTTTATTCATACATATAAATAAATAAATATCTTCACGCAATTCCCAATACAGGGGTAGACAGAGGTCGAGTCTAGACAATTAAGTTCCTTTGACCCACCTTTCACCGAAGATATTTACGGGACAACGTGACAGGTGGTGAGCCCGTCGCCGTCTTTATGTCCAAGCCAACGATGAAATTCGTACATAAGTTTTGAAAAACTCATTGGTACTGCCACCTGGGGATCGAACTCGGGTCTCTCGACTCGAAATTCCGACCACCCAACAACTCGGCTATCGTGACTTTTATTCATACATATAAATAAATAAATATCTTCACGCAATTCCCAATACAGGGGTAGACAGAGGTCGAGTCTAGACAATTAAGTTCCTTTGACCCACCTTTCACCGAAGATATTTACGGGACAACGTGACAGGTGGTGAGCCCGTCGCCGTCTTTATGTCCAAGCCAACGATGAAATTCGTACATAAGTTTTGAAAAACTCATTGGTACTGCCACCTGGGGATCGAACTCGGGTCTCTCGACTCGAAATTCCGACCACCCAACAACTCGGCTATCGTGACTTTTATTCATACATATAAATAAATATAAATAAATAAATATCTTCACGCAATTCCCAATACAGGGGTAGACAGAGGTCGAGTCTAGACAATTAAGTTCCTTTGACCCACCTTTCACCGAAGATATTTACGGGACAACGTGACAGGTGGTGAGCCCGTCGCCGTCTTTATGTCCAAGCCAACGATGAAATTCGTACATAAGTTTTGAAAAACTCATTGGTACTGCCACCTGGGGATCGAACTCGGGTCTCTCGACTCGAAATTCCGACCACCCAACAACTCGGCTATCGTGACTTTTATTCATACATATAAATAAATATAAATAAATATAAATAAATATAAATAAATATAAATAAATATAAATAAATATAAATAAATATAAATAAATATAAATAAATAAATATCTTCACGCAATTCCCAATACAGGGGTAGACAGAGGTCGAGTCTAGACAATTAAGTTCCTTTGACCCACCTTTCACCGAAGATATTTACGGGACAACGTGACAGGTGGTGAGCCCGTCGCCGTCTTTATGTCCAAGCCAACGATGAAATTCGTACATAAGTTTTGAAAAACTCATTGGTACTGCCACCTGGGGATCGAACTCGGGTAGCCTTCTTTAAAATCGGAGCATTGACACTTGGCTATTGTTTAATTATCTTTGTTATTAAAATGTGTTCATTATGACTATACCTAATAATATTGTTAAAGAGTCAACGATTTTTCTGCATTAATTTCATATCCATTACCGATGCATCAAACCAAGCAAGCAAACCGAATAACAAAGAGGAACAGATTTTAGTAGTTTCGAGATTTCTTGATTTGTCAGTCAAACATGTGGCATTCATACATATAAATAAATATAAATAAATAAATGGTCGAGTCTAGACAATTAAGCCCCTTTGACCCACCTTTCACCGAAGATATTTACGGGACAACGTGACAGGCGGTGAGCCCGTCGCCGTCTTTATGTCCAAGCCAACGATGAAATTCGTACATAAGTTTTTGAAAAACTCATTGGTACTGCCACCTGGGGATCGAACTCGGGTCTTTCGACTCGAAATTCCGACCACCCAACAACTCGGCTATCGTGACTTTTATTCATACATATACATTCTATAAATATTTGAATCTCCAAAATTCTTGCATGCCATATATAACTCTCTGTGGTATGGTCATGTCATCGTCTCATAATCTCATAATCGTCTTAAAAATAATTTTCGTATTTTATTGCGTTTTTAATTAGTTTTTAACAAACAATTTTTACTTCCCGACGTTTCGGATGCTTTAAAAAATAATTTATTACAAGTAAAAATAGTTTGTAAAAACTAATTAAAAACGCGATAAAATCCGATAATCATTTTATTAAAGTTGTGTAGCATTTGCAAGATTAAAGACGATAATCGACTTTAATCCGTATCACAATAGTATCGGGACAAACACATATGTATCCTAGTAAGCAATGACCTGTAACTCACATTACGGAACGTTTTCAATGTTCACACCTAGGTTTTCAATCTACGCAAATCTTGTTGTCAATAATAGCTTATTATTTTATTAATCTATCACACCATATTAAAATCAAACAAAATCGTATACGTGAAGTGTACATAAAAGTTCTTTTCATAGTAGACTATATATGTATATAGGAATCATTAGTAATTTTAAATATGTAAAAAATAAATCCAGAATTTGTTATCATACCAAGCAATAAAAAGAACCTGTTATTGATAAATATTTTCAATACGACCTTTTTTCTGTTAAGTGTTTGTGTTCTGTTAAAACGGGGTATCAGGACTTCAACACCATTATGAAGTATTTGTGGTGAATAATAATCTTAAGTATATTGCCTACTCCCTATTAGTAAAATAGAAAATAATCAATAAAAATTCTAAAAGATAACGTAATTTAAAGAAGAATTGGGATTGTTTCCATTAATGGATTGTAATGGATGTAAAATTATGTAAAAGTAGAACATATAAAAAGTATTATAGTTTTGTACTTCCTTTAAAGCACAAAAGCTAAGTTGGTTAAAATTATTCTTTTTTCTTAAACAGAATATTAGTCGCCATGAAATCATAAAAATTTTAGTCATTTGAAAAAATAACGGTTTCCATTACCGTTTTTTTTACTTTAAGTTTTTTACTAATTAAACTTTTAGTTTTAGACCGAATAATAGTTGTATTCGAATTGTACCCTGCACACAATGGAATAAACATATTTACACTTTGTGCAGCAGACATTGAGCAACCACTCAGCAACCAGCAGCGTTTACATTTTGAAAGCTTTTAGATTTTAACAAAAGCTTCTCTACAACTTAAGCTTCTCCACCATAAACGAGCAATGGACAAATAGGTGACGATAGTAAAAGTTCAGAATAACGTTTCATTACACATATTTAACTTACTGCCCCTGCGGCTTTGCTCGCGGCTACATATATTTAAAAAAATAAAGTTACTCCTGGTAACTTCAGTATATACTTTCATATACATTTATTGAAAAGCTGTTAATTTGGAATTACAAACAGATACTAAATATTTTTGTGTATGGACATTAAAAAATACTTGTCTTATTGCCGATCAAGTTATGTTCCAATATTATATTAGGATATTACAAAATATTCTAACTACCCAAGCATTCACGTTATTAAGGCACCTAGTGATTATAGTTTCCACTAAGGCCAATTTACATAATATTATCTCACCTGTAACGTACATCTTAACTTGTTTACTTTATGCCATTTTATTTCCTAAGTTTTGTTACTTGTTGTTGGTCTTGCTTGCATATAATCATCTCTAAAATATCTCAACACTACGATATCTTGTATAGTATAGAATACATATATTAGTTTAATACATAATTTGGCACGTGTATTACATAATTAGCCACATCATATGAAGTCTATTTTCTGGGAAATATCAATTTGTTGTACATTTGATTACATTTTTACTGTTTAGGGAATTGCGTGAAGATATTTATTTATTTTTATTATTGAAATAAATAAATCTGATTACAGGTTCTCAAAAACACAGCGTTAAAATTTGGACAGTTCAGCGTCGAAATTCGGGTAAGTCAGGAAAGTCTAGAACAGGTGAATGAAATTGTATACTTGGGGAGTGCGTTTAGCCGGGATGGAAGATGTGATTTAGATGTGGACAGGCGTGTCGCTGCCAGGAACAAAGTCAATGGTGCCCTGACTGCGTTAATCAAAAGGCAAGGCGTTGTAAAAAGTGCACGTCTTGCAATACTTAACGCAGTGTTGGTACCGACTTTGTTATATGGCAGCGAAACCTGGGTATGCCAGAAGAAGCATAAAAGTAGGTTGAATGCAGTGGAGATGCGATCTCTTCGTAAAATGTGCGGCCTTACCATGGCCGACCGAAAGCGAAACGAAGAGATTCGCAATATGGCAGGTATGAAAGATGACCTTGTCACAAAAATGGATAAGGGCGCGCTTCGATGGTTTGGGCACGTTGAGCGAATGAGTGAAGACCGAATGGTGAAGAAAATATATAGCGCGAAAGTTAATATTAAAAGGTGTCGAGATAGACCGAGACTAACTTTCGAAGAGCATGTGAGCAAATTACTCGAAGAGGGGAGGGTCAAGAGTACTCGGATACCTAGACGTGCATGTATGAGGAAGATGATGAATCTGAAAGAAGCGAGGGAGGTATGTAGTGATCGTGACACGTGGCGATCTGTTCTCTCTGGCTACCCCGTCAGGGATTGTGCGTGAAGATAAGTAAGTATTATTTATTATTTTAACAAAAAAATTACTAATATATTAGCAACCATAACTCGAGTACATACGTACATATTCGTATTTGCCTGAACCCGAAACTCATCGTAGGCAGAGTCGCAACCGACTAGTCTATCAAATCATTCAAAAAATGAATAAGCTGGAAGTCTTATCAGTTTACTTGCGAGTTAAGTGGGCTATGTGTACGAGTACAATAAATCCCCCGAAACGTTCAATTACCGGAAACTGAATGCACAAGGAAAACTACAATAAAAACTTTTCACTTTAACACTGGCCAGTTTCTTAAGAACAACATAATGTCTTTGTTGCGCCTTTCACACGGTAAAAAATTCCATCTAAGTGAATGGTACACGATTGACACCGTAGTAGTTAATTGGTCGCTTGCGTTTGCACGACGGATTCACATTTGAATGTTTACCGCTTAGGTAGTATGATGTTACTTAATAATAGACTACAAATTATTTACAGATTTATAGAGATTTCCAAGCTAAAACATATTATATACTATATTTTTGACGTTAACATTTCATACAAAATTAAATATGCTGTATTGTTTGCAACCGGCTCATGTAATAACATTGTTCAAATAAAATACACTGTCCAGTCAGACATGTTTTTACACCTGAAACAACAATAACAATTTCGAACAATGCTGTTATGCAAAGTCATTTTATCCGGGATTGTAGAGCGTTAAAATTTTATCATTATGGCTTGTTGCATACATATATATGAAAATGAAAAAAAAATGCGAAAAATATAATCCGAAAAGATGAATGATCGTTTTAGTAATAATAGTGTTAAATATTAAATAATTATTTTCTTCTATACAGTTTGAATAAGGTGAGCCAAAATCTCTTCTCGATACATTTTGTTATTAAATGAATATCTATAACTAGTAATAACGAATGGTGAAGTGAGTGGCGAGAGAATGAATGAAGAACGATTGACGAAAAAGGCGAGTGTGAATGCAAGTGTTGAAAGGTTTATTCTGACGTTTCGAGACCAAATCAGGGACGTCCTGAAACTCTTTTCTCCACATAGTTAATATGTTCAGAAAAGAAAAAATAAATAGTCCCCAACCGTAAAAGTAAAATAAACATAATTAGAGAAAACTTGTTAGGTAGTTTTGACCCCTTAAGTGATTTAAGCTGTTTTCAATAGGAGTCCTTTTTATCCGCCCCATTAAAGGATTACGGAATCACTCTGGGCTTTCCTGGATTCAAGGTAACAATGTAATAAATCTTCGCCCCAAATATACTTCGCCCCAATTTACTTTATGTTTTTGTGACAATGTCATTTCAGTGTTCGAAACAAATTGTGCTAAAACTACTCTATAGCCTATTTGGTAGTGATCCTGCCCTGGAAGTTACGGGTTGAGTTCGGATTCCGCTAGGAGCAAACTCTTGTGTCCATAATATGAATATGAATGTTATTCCACAAGTAATGGACGTTTATATGAATATATAATAAACAGTTGTACCGGCGATAGGCTAACCACCTGTCACGTTCTCCTAAATTAGCTTCGGAGCCTTTCGGAACAATTAAATTAAACACTTTCGGAACAATTAAAATAATTCGGAACAATTAAGCCGAAAAGGCTTAATTGTCTGAACGTCTGTCCCTGTAGTGGGGAAAAGTTACACTACATAAATAAAAAAAATTGAGTACATGCCATATATTTTGAAAATTATTAAATGAATAAAAAAACAATAATTAAATGTATCAATAAAAATTTGACGACACTTGTAATTTCGGAGATAACAACAGGTGCCTTAAAACTTATTGGAAGGTACAGGGGCCTTAAAACTTATTGTAAGGCGCATGAATCTATACTACGGCTATTATTATAAGTATAAATAAATTTTCTCTGTGGTCATGGATTATGGGTGAAAAATTTTTAATTTTATTTTCAAATCTACGAATATCGTGTACATGTCACATTATAGTTAAGTTCTGTAAGAAGAATTATTAAATTAAACTCTACAGGAGTGATAACTTAACAAATTATAATACAATGTAATTTTATTTTGAATCTGTTTCTAATTTATAATATTATTTCATGCGTTACTTATAAAATGTAAAAGGACTGAAACAATCACAAAAGTGTCATTCTGTTAGATCATTTATCGTGCCGCCGCATGCTTCTATCGAACATATTTTGGCAAGTCACAGCTATTACTCACTGCTCTTGACACGAGCTTCAACCCCAACACTGAAGTCGAATGGAACGAGAAAACCTAATGGCGACATATTTCTTTACACTTTTCAAGTCACATGTGTAAAAGAAAATCTTTTGTACGCATTTTTTCCTTCTTGGTAAATAGTATATAATATATTTAATTGAATGTCAAGAGCATGCCTTATAGTAATAAAAAGTTTTGTATTTACATTATAAAATGTGCTCTATTTTTGTTACTTTTTATAAGTTGTAATTTGATTTTCATAAATGGTCAAAATGTTTGTTTGGGCAACTCAGTTGTAATATTTAAGTAAAGTAACCTCCCAACTATTTTCAATCAATTATAGAAGCAGAAAGTGGGCGACAAAGCTTCGCTTATTAGACGTTGATGCCGAAGTGCTTTTTAATTAATACTTTTTTCGATGTAAACGAATTATCTTACTAAAATATTATCTATAATCATACATACATTAGGTACATACAAACTGTTGAAATCTACAGCAGGGCATAGACCTCTCCAGTAAATGAGAATTTGCCATAATCGCCGTGCTTGGATTGGCGATCGCAGTGGTAAACACCTCACGACTTAGATTCTGCTGCCCGTCACCGATTTACAAAGTTTTAATCCCGTACTTTTCAAAATGGTGATTCTGCCAGTATTATTCCTTTCTAAAATATTTTTGTGCAAAATAATTGTGATCTCAAATTTACCTCTATCGGCACGTCTCCGAGCCGAGCGCTCGTGCCGGAAACATATTTTATACTTTTGGTTTCAATTAAATCACGTTTTATTATTTTAACATCTATAACTTCTTTTGTAGTTTTTCGTAAGAAAATGTAACAATACGTATGTCTTTTTAGATTTAATAATTTAGTGCTGACGGGGTGCTCCAAAAGGTCTCAAAGAACCTAATTAATACAAGTTTAGCTTTTTTTAGTTTAAGCAACTTTTTATGTAAAAGCTTTTTAATAAGTCACTACCAGATCCATGAGCTGTATGATACCCTTATCATGCGCAGCTCTACGAGTGAGCGGAATCCCCATAGCGTCAATCATTTAAAGAACTAAGTTTTGTAGGGTGGCAACGTTTTACGACGGATTTGGGTTGAGAAAAAGGTGAAGTGGAATACTTAAAAAAATTTTTGAGTATACATGGCCGATGTCAACAAATTTATAAAAATGAAATCATTACTGTGGGGTATCAGCTTTTAACCATTTATAAAATAATAATAATAAAATATTTATTTATCTTCACGCAATTCCCAATACCCCCCCTTCTCCCCCTAATACTACAATACTACCCCTAGACAGAGGTCTAGTCAAGACAGTTAAGTCCCTTAGACCCACCTTCCACCGAAGATATTTTCGGGACAACGTGACAGGTGGTGAGCCCGTCGCCGTCTTTATGTCTAAGCCAACGATATGATTCGTACATAAGTTTTTGAAAAACCCATTGGTACGAGCCTGCCATCTGGGGATCGAACTCGGGTCTCTTGACTCGAAATTCCATCCACCTAACCCCTCGGCTATCGTGACTAACATCAAACATTTATCATTACACATTTAACTTATGCAAGTTTAAACTTAGATTTATGCATTATGCTTGTTATTTTGAATTTAAAGTTATATAATCTATAATTTTATTGTATAGGCTATGCATGAAATTGATTTAAAACTTCACTAAATTCCTTCAGCGAGCAATTTTTGACGACCTTTCGTCACAGTCACCCCGCCAACCAGTGCTAATTCTTACCGAAACATAAAGATTAACAAATTTGTTTTACCGATGATAATATCATAAGTAATTTATTCTAACTTTACAGTTCACATTATTATTAGAGTACACGCCATAGATTATCTATATGTTATTTGCCGCAGCTCCTGTATATATCGGCATACATACATACATACATACATATCGGTCTGTCAAAGTCCACTGCTGGACATAGGCCTCTCCCATAAGGAGATCATATATCATATATCAGCCATAATCGCCACGTTTCGGAAGCGGATTGGCGATCGCAGTACCAGACCACACGCACCTCAGACGCTGCTGCCCATCTTCGTTCTAATAATTTTGGTCTGCTATTTTTAGCGATAGTTATCCCGCCATCTATCGGTTTCCATAACGATATTCAAGGCTGTTTCCCTTAGTCGCCTCTTACGAGATCCTGAGGAAAAAAGGGGGTGGTAATATTCTTACGCCACACGGGTTACCACACGGGTGATAACCACACGCCATTGCACTCTACAACACTCACTTGTCTTTCGGTATGTGTTTGAAAACCATCCTAAAAGCAAAAAAATATTCTGGCTCTTGATATATACAATTATAAATAATAATAATATAATAATATCTTCACGCAATTGCCAATACAGGGG
>JAGSMR010000004.1:6492500-6665000 GCA_029286605.1 Sericinus montela
TCAATTGACACGGGTGGGAAGCGAACCCGCGACCTTTGCCGAACCGCAGGAACGCTCTTATCCGAGTCTCCGTGTCATACACGCATCGGTTGAAATTTTAAATATCTTTCTTTATTTATTTCCGATTTTGGCATCGTCGCCATCTACTGTCATTTTTACAAAGTACACCTTAATATTCATGACTTTTCAGCCAGGAAATATTAAGAAGAACGCCAACAAATTTATTACGCAATAATTTTCTCTTTAATTTAATAAGATATAATCTTTAAACGAGAACAAATTTTCACCATGTTGGCAGGTCCACGGAAATGCTTTATCGCTCCTCACATACCCAGGTAATAGTCCTGACTAAACCCGAAAAAATACAAGCGCGTCTATCTACTCCGCCTCAAAATCCAAGTGGATGATGAGGGCACGGTTCATAGGAGATGCTTCATAGAGCACCAGCTCACCCGACAAGCGAATCTTGCTTTATTTCCGCCGCTAACCTCTAGGTCACGCACGCCCGGAGAGTATCGTAATACCAGCCCAGATCTTACGGCTCTCGCCGGAATCGTAGAGTGTGGCATAGGAGTAAAGCAACGTGAATATTACTAAGGTAACAACGCAACCACAGACCATCAACAAAGGCGCATTCGCTGTAAAGGCTGGTGGTGTAGAGGGCTGAGGGCTGGGACATTTGGAAAGACTTCCTCGAGCCTTATTTTATGTAATTCATGTAGGTTCTTCTTGGTTCTCCATGAGTGTCCAAGCTTTGGTTATTAAGTTCCACCGCCATGAAAAATGAGAACCCACCGGCGGAGTCCTCGCAACCGCACCTCAACCCAGAATTTCGTCTTTCGTCTGACTGGAACTGTAATAAGAATACCAAAACCTATACCAAACTCATTATTACAATTCCACCTATGCTGAAAGATGAAAAGATTTTGTTTTTCGTCGACTTGTATACAAAATGGTATTTATAGTTTTAAATGGTACAGGCAGGATAATCGTCACGTAAATACTAAATAGAAATCTAGCAACCAAATTAGCAGCGTCTTCTACGGTAGATGTATAATACTGCGATCGCCAATCCGCTTGCCAAGCGTGGTGATTTTGGCAAATCCTCTTTAATGGAGAGCCCTATATCTTGAATTGAAAAAAAAAAGAATGTTAATGTTTGATTAATGTCTTGGAGAGTATTGTAATACGTACAAACATCAAATACATTTCCGACTTAATGTGGGCCTTGAGTTTCTCCTTAAGAACATTCTAAACTCTAATTACTAAGAAAATTACGTAAGAATTCAACACAAGTACTCAGTAGGA
Organism: Sericinus montela; assembly: GCA_029286605.1. NCBI lineage: Eukaryota > Metazoa > Arthropoda > Insecta > Lepidoptera > Papilionidae > Sericinus > Sericinus montela. Next base: position 6,493,809 of record JAGSMR010000004.1, read on the forward strand.
CGTAAAAAGAAATAGTAGGGAAAGTTTCGTATGTTACGAATAAAACAGTTGAAGCGGTTTTCCTCTAACAATGGCTAGACTAACACTGTCAAAAACAAACAACATTATCATTAGAGAACTTTATAAGAAGTTTCTCACAATTTTCTGATGGTATGAAAGGAAACTTTTGAAAACGCGTTACGTGTTTATTTTAAAATAACAACAATATAGCTTTAATATATATTGGTAACTGTATACTAAGTATATTGTTTTAAAATAATTATTGTAATGCATTTAATTAAATTTACGAAATATTTTATTTTTTTAAATTAATTGATATCTTTAACGTGTGTCCAAATCTGGCGAATGCGCCGCTCGCGTTCACCTTGCGAAGTGCGCGCGCATGCAATTACTGCAATTGTTTGGTGTGCCTCTTCAGCGCAACTCACGCATGGTTCGCATAATATCACGCACCGCACGCATGCAAGCTGCATGCACTACCGTTTGCTTCCATACTGTATATCACAGGTGTAAATTTTCAAACAATTTTTATCCGTCTACTCCTTGATAATAAGTATTCAGCCTTCGGCACTAAGAATCGAACTGAGCAGGTGAGCGTGCGGGATGGAAGAATATATGACATAGATAAAAGTCATAGTATCCAACATTTTTTCTCATGATAATGCTAACGTTCCGTAAGGTACACATTATAAATTTCCCGAATTAAACGAAATGGCTTAATGTCATAACGCTCAAAAAATATGCTTCATCATTTTTTCTAGGGAGTTTTACATAACAGTACTTTCTGAGAGATACAAAAGCTAAAAGACTGAAACTGTTGTACTGCAATATACAAAAGAAAGAAATATATGATATAATCGCACCCATTGCAAGCTTAATGGCGATCGTAATAGACCTTTCTGCTATTGCTGCCTAATACACCTTGTTACCAGTTTCATTGTTTTCTTTTCCACATATTTAAAGTTATCTATGTGTGATAGTTGGATTATCTCCTAGACGTCATTTAGACAACTGGACGAAAGGAATTGGTAAATACTAACAATAATAATACCAATATCGCACGAAAAATTAAACATAAGTGATTTTTTTGTTATTACTGATTTAAATTTCTTAGTTCAGAAAAAAATAAGAACGACGTCCTCTTCGTTTTTTAGCAACGAGGTAGTTTGCTACAAAGTAATGCCGTAAAGTGTTGTATCTATTCTATTTTCTGTGGGATATATTATATGACATAATATAATTATGCTTATCAAATTGTTGCAGCACTGACTGGCAACGTTACAAGATAATTGATTTCCAGGGGCTATACAGTTTCTCTCGGAGGCTATTCAAGGCAGTTTCAAGGATGAATTCATTACTTTAAGAGAATCCGATCGTATTTAGTTACTGATATTAATTATAATTGGTTTTTATTAAATTATTCAATACTTAACAACTATTGTGTAATAAATTAAAGAGAAAAAAAAGGTTTTTAAAATTGCTTGATGTAAATATAATTAAAATTGGTAAGAGTAAAATTAGTGTAGGAAAAATAGTGTGGTTGCTGTGTGAAGAGGTTGTAGCACTAATAGCGAAGAGAACGCAGTTTATGCAAGGTCGAAGAACCCGGATGGCGATTGAGCTTCGCTGCTGTGGCACGTTACTGTTATCAAGTCAGTGTTGCACCTTATAGATTAAATTGTATTTGTATAATTGTGTTGTTAATAGAACGTGGCCGCAATATATATTAGACATACCTTCGATCGAAGATATTTTCGGGACAACGTGACAGGAGGTGAGCCCGTCGCCGTCTCTATGTCCAATCCAACGATATAATTCGTACATAAGTTTTTTTAAAAACCTATTGGTACGAGCCTGCCACCTGGGGATTGAACTCGGATCTTTTGATTCGAAACTCCGACCACCCAAACACTCAGCTATCGCGACTCATCATGTAAATAACTTAACTTAAAAAAAATATACAGAGGTCTTGTCTAGACATTTAAGCCCATTCGACTCACCTTCCACCAAAGATATTTTCGGGACAACGTGACAGGTGGTGAGCCTGTCGCCGTCTTTATGTCCAAGCCAACGATACAAATCGTACATAGGTTTTGAAAAACCCATTGGTACGAGCCTGCCACTTAGGGATCGAACTCGGGTCTCTCGACTCGAAATTCCGACCACCCATCCACTCGGCTATCGTGACTTTTTGTCAAAAAAATTCTTAAATGCATACATAACGAGCCTTTACAGTCCTTTGCAGGTCATAGCCCTAAGGAGGTTTGTTATATCTCAAGTAGATTGGCGATAACAGCAACTGTACCGTAAGCGCTTACGCCCGTCAGCGTTCTGCTCTATTTTGGTCTAGTTTTTTAAGGATAATTTGTCATGTGTCAGTAGTTTTTGGTATTTTGAAGACTTTTCTCTTAGTAACTTGTAAGGATGCTTCCACGAAATAAAGGGTGATTATTATTTTTTTCATTTATTTAAAATGCAAAAAAGAACACATTATAAAAATAAGTATGTTTCTCACAAAAAAGCCTCACAGGACTTAAGTTAGTGACGGTTGGTCGTTCACATACTGTTGTGATATAGTTGTGATATATAAGCTTCTACAATTACAATAACTTAATAGCCTTCGACGTACGAGTATGATTTGATTGTATGTACATGTTAACTGGTTTAAAGTTAACCTTTGAGTGCGAAAATCAGCCACCTTATCACCAGCAGCTAAGACAAACGCAAAAAAATTATTCGATACTGATACATACGCCTTTACGGCAAATAGATGAAATACATAATCTTTCTTCAAAGATTCACATTCGAGCCACCTGATCTTCCGATGCCGCCCTGACTTTTATCGAAGTACCCTTTTCACATATTATATGCTTTATAATATATAATGCATATTATATGCTTTAATGCTTTAAAAAGTCACGATAGCCGAGTTGTTGGGTGGTCGGAATTTCGAGTCGAGAGACCCGAGTTCGATCCCCAGGTGGCAGTACCAATGAGTTTTTCAAAAAAAACTTATGTACGAATTTCATCGTTGGCTTGGACATAAAGGCGGCGACGGGCTCACCACCACGTCACGTTGTCCCGAAAATATCTTCGGTGGAAGGTGGGTCAAAGGGACTTAATTGTCTAGACTTGACCTCTGTCTACCCCTGTATTGGGAATTGCGTGAAGATATTTATTTATTTATTTATTTAATAAGAATTATTATTTATTTTACATTAATGTAATAAGTGTCAACATAGCAATTTGGTGATACCATATACCTTGAAACTTGACGAAGAAAACCACGCTCAGAAATAAAATTACTAACCATAGCAATTTGACAAATTATTTTTCCTCCAACGTTTTGAGATTTTTTTATATAATATTTGTTTTTTACGCGTTACAATGGCGTATGCATTATTTTTAAAGATCCTGATCATTCACGAAGTATTCTTTTTATTCTACCCTTGATGATCACTGCAGTATGAATTCTAAAAGTATAATCGTATTTTATAGACACTGCTTCTTTCAATGGAAACAAAATAAACATTTAAAAATGGAATATCGAAGAAACAAAAATTCGGAGAAAGCATGATATGCTGTTTTGTTTTTACTTTTTAAAGACAAAATCAAAATAATTGAGGTGATCAAAAATCGAATCCGGAGACTTAGATCCTTACGTGAAAGATATGTATTATAGGATTGAACTCTATGTATTCATTTACATTACATGTGTGTGTGTAAAACATTTTTAATAATTCGCACTTACCAATACTGGAGTAGTCACTGGTTTAAACTATTAGTCCTTTCGATCCACCTTACCTCGTAGCCTATTTGAGACAATGTAATAAGTCATGAGCATATCGACATCTAAATGGTCAAGCCAATGATACAAATCGTATATTACTTCTGAAAATCTTATTACCTTAGACCTTCCACCTACGGATCGAACTTTGGTATCTTGACAGAAATTCCAATGACAAAATCACTCGACTATGGTGGCTACTTACTTTAGTAATATTATTTAATTAAGCATTCTGCATAAAAATTCTTAAGATCCTAACTATGATTGACTGCAGGTAAAGATAAACCATATTTTATTGGTTTATGCCAGTTATAAAAACTATAACATGAAAGTAATCTCTATTAATCAGATAAAAGAAATTTTTACCATTTGTATAAATCCAGGGGATTTAGATAGTTCAGCGGTAGAATAAAGCTATTCAGTTTAGTCGACAACAAAATAAGACGTTTCAAATATTGTGTAATAACGAAGCAATGTTACGTGTGGAAAAAGTTTTTTATTGAAGCCTTGGAACTGTCGAGTAAAACACGTAAACTGTTTTCTTACCAAAACATAGAATAATAAATGTAGTTGATATTTACAGAATCATAGAGTATCTTTTCTTTTAGTTCATTGATAAAATGCGACTAGTTTATTATTATTAAACTCTATGATCATTGCAATGTAAACAACACCATAAAAAAGTTTTTGACTTAGTATCTAGTCGTTCGATTAACTTTGACTCTTACTTGACGCATATTTTGGGACAACGTGACAGGTGGTGAACAACGTGACCCGTCGCCGTCTTTATGTCTAATCCAACGATATGAATCGTACACAGGTTTTTGAAAAAACCCATTGGTACGAGCCTGACACTTGGGGATCTAACTCGGGTCTCCTGACTCGAAATTTCGATCACCCAAACACTGGGCTATCGTGACTACTAAAACCCAGTAAGTACATAACATTTCTAATGGTTTGTAAGAATTAGGTACTTTTTATACAAACAGCATTGAGTGGAAATGTACACGAAGTTACACCTCTAAATAAAAAGAAACGTTTAGTAATGACTTAACAAATTCTACAAGTACATGTAATATAACTTAGAAAGTGTCGAAAAAGGGTTATCCTAAAACTTTTTTCGTAAATAACTTGTCAAAACACTTTACCACGTCAGACAGACTCTGTGTCTATATCTAAATTTACTACTACCTATTATTATCATTACTTACACGTACGAGAGATTTTATGATCTTCACATTACCTCATATCCAATAATGATGTAATCGGATATCTAAATAGTTTAATCCTTTTGACCCACATTTCACAATAGCTTGTTTAGAACAATAGGCAATGTCTTAGAGTTCAATCCTATAATACAAATCTTACATTTCAAGTAGGGATCCAAGTCTCCGGATTCAAAATTTGGTCACCTCAATTATCTTGATTTTGTCTTAAAAATACCCTCCCTATAAAAAGTAAGATCTAAACAGCATATCATGCTTTCTCGCAATTTTTGTTTCTTCGATATTCCACTTTAAATATGGAAAATGGATTCCACTTTAAAAATGGAAACAAAATAGTTTCCATTGAAAGAAGCAGTGGCTATAAAATACGATTAAAGTTTTAGAATTCATACTGCAGTGATCATCACCAGAGTAGAATGTTCTATGGTGCCGCGAAAATTGCCTAACCTACGCACACTTCGTGATCGATCACGATCTTTAAAAATAACGCATAAGCCAGAGTAACGCGTAAGTAAAAAACCAATATTATATACAAAAAAATCTCAAAACGTTGGAGGAAAAATAGTTTGTCTAATTGCAATGATTAGTAATTTTAAAGACGGCGGTACACTGTGACAAGTGGAGCCCATCGCCGTATTAGTGTCCAAGCGAACTTTACTGTAACACTTTTATGGATATATTTTATGTACATGTTCATATATACAACCATCCATCATATATACATCCATCCAAATTCGGGTCCAGAGACCCGAGTTTGAGCCCCAGGGGGCAGGATCGTACCAATGGTTTTTTCAAAATCTTTTGTACGAATTATATCGTTGGCTTGGACATAAAGACACCACCTGTCACGTTGTCCCGAAAATATCTTCGGTGGAAAGTGGGTCGAAGGGACTTAATTGTCTAGACTTGGCCTCTGTCTACCCCTGTATTGGGAATTGCGTGAATATATTTATTTCTTTATTATTTATTACGTATAATTTTTGTCACTACAGTTTCGTATCCGCTAATTTTTTTTTCAAAATATTTTATTCAAATATAATGCGCCATCAAATACGGCACGCTTCTTAGTATCAATACTTATACTCGTGTTATGTAGATAACACACCATGTGAACTTAATTGCTTTGGGAATATAACATTGTGCCCATTCGCTTATTAATAAAGTTGAGAGGTTACGAGAAATAAATAAAGATGAATGCACAGACTCCGAAAATAATATCTCCACTAAGTATAAATAAAATATAAATTATTTTCATTTTAATGTTGCCTCTTTAACTATACTAAGGTGTTCATGTGTAATAAGTATATGTAAATTGAAAAAAAAAATATTGCTTATTATATTTTCTTAGCAGATGTTTTTTTTTTTTCATTTTTAAAACTATGTTTGTAAAATGTATGAATGAGGTATGATTGTTGTGTAAATAAGTTAAAGAAAAAATAAATATGAGGTTATTAGATTAAAACCAACTCAATTATTGTATTAGTTAAAATGATTTCAACGTTTGATTTGATTTCTATCGATTTAAACTTAAATATTGTATCTGTTTTTACCTCAGATGAAGTAAATAAAAAAGTTGAAATCTCTTGTAAATTTTTCAATTTAAAACAAATACGAACTCTGATAGTCCACTATAGGAAATGGCCTCCTTCCCACATGAAGGATTGCCAATCGCAACTTCGAACGCTGAACTTTAGAAGTCACCGGAGCCTATTTTGGGACAACGTGACATGCAGTGAGCTTATCGCCGTCTTTGTGTCCAAGCGCACGATATGTATCGTACATAAATTTTGAAAAAAAAAAACTCATTGTCTACCTCCTAGGAATCGAACTCACCCGAGTTCGATTCTAGAATCTTGACTAGAATTCCGATCACTCAAATACTCCGTTATCGTGACTATAACAATAGAAACAGTTGATGCAATACTTAATTTAATAGGCAGCTGATATTAACTAATAGAATCTTCGTTTCACCTCAAAAAGGATAGCTGTCGAGTCAGGAAACCCAAGTTCGATCTCCAGGTGGCCGGCTTGTACCAAAGGGTTTTTTCAATAACTATCTACGAATTATATCTTTGACTTGGACATAAATATGGCGACGTGCTCACTACCTGTCTTGTCCTGAAAAAGGTTTTTTTTTTTTTTCTTTGGTGGAAGGTGGGTCTAAGGGACTTAATTGTCTAGACTAGACCTCTGTCTAATCCCTGTATAAGAATAACGTGAAGATATTTAAATTTACTTAATTAAGAGGTGGCTGAACGGAATCCAGGCGTGAATGCGTTCGTATTAGATCTACTAATTTCAACGTGGCCCTGCCTCCTGTGTATGATCTCGATGATATAGTAAAAGAAAAATACCTCTAAAGCCTTATCATCGCCCATATCACTTCAATTAATTTTTCCTCCATTTTAGGTTCTATTGCAAAACTATTATAGGCATCGCTTCAAGAACACCATTTTGCTCTGGTTCCTTTTGTTATTTCTATTTGTTTGTGATGTATAATAAAAGCATTTGCATTAATTCCTTCATTTGCCATTAACAGTCAATACAATGTTGACAGTACTACAAGATTCACTACCTACCTATCTACAATGTCCAAACAGGAGGCCTATTTAAGGTTGCAAACAAAGTAAAAGGTACATCATGTCTGACTGTTACGACCGTATTATTGTTAACGACAACGTCACAGAGTCATCGTTAATTACTTACGTATATCTGTAACAGATTTAGATGATCAATCGTAAGACGACTCAGATGGCTCTGACAATGACAACAGTTTAGAGGGTTTATAAACGAATTCATTCTACTATAGAGTATAGACATAGATATCAAAATCTGTAAAAGATAAATATACTTAACAAAAAATAAAAATACGTTTAGTGAACTTCTTTTTCCTTAAATAAAAATTGACTCAATATCATTAACCTTATCGATGGCATTACATTTCACGCTTATCTTTAGTTTTTCCTTTATTTGTACAAAACAACATTATTTCAAGGTAAATTTATTTAATTTACTACTTTTATTATAATAAGATATATTTACGTCTCGATGGCCGAGTAGTTGGGAGATCGGAATTTCGAGTCAAGAAACCCGAGTTCGAGTTTTCCTTGGTGGCAGGCTCTTACCAATGGGTTTTTGAAAAAAACTTATGTTCGAATTATATCGTTAGCTTGGACATAAAGACGGCGACGGGCTCACCACCTGTCACGTTGTCCCGAAAATGTCTTCGGTGGAACGTGGGTCAAAGGGACTTAATTGTCTAGACTAGACCTCTGTCTACTATTGTGTCTCTGTCTGTATTGGGAATTGCGTGAAGATAATTTTTTATATTTATCTTTATAAATATATATCTATGTAGGTATTTTGTACCGTTCGCTAAGACACTAAGACGCCGATCGGCTCACTACTAGTCACGTTGTTCCGAATAGGTTTCGGTGAAACATGGGTCGAAGGGACTTAATTATCTAGACTAGACTACCCCTGTGTTGAGAATTGCGTGCGTCTGGGGCAAATGCGTGAAAAATATTCATGGTGCTAATAAAATATAAATCCCTATTTGTGAATCGCCAAACGACTTCGCATACGAAACTTAATTCCTTCTAGAAGACAGGTAAGTAGTAGAATGACGAAATAGACAAGATCACCGAGAGAGGTACGCTCTAATTCATTTTTTGAAGGAATGCCAGTACACCTTTTTCCACTAAACCACAATAACTTTTGATGGGCAGAAAATTTGAGAACAGTTTTTCACCCAAGAATGAATGAAAATGAATGATGAATTAATTAAATATTTCAACAATTCTCCGAATTACCGCTGCTAATATTACTAACAAATAATACTGTGCATAACCTTTTTAGAACAACTTATTTCGTGAAATTAATTCAACACAGTCTACTAAATGTAAACAACACACATACATGTGGTCTGTGACAGCTTGCTAGAAGTTACATCTGCTATTTCAGGTGACATAGGAGATGTGGTTGACGTTCATTCAGGGTTGTCAATACCAGGAGAGTGATTAATTAGAAAGATAGGAATAACATAATTAGACGCAGAAAAGATAGGAATAACGTAATTAGATGTTTCACGTTGATTTACGCAAAACACAATTGTCTGAAATTCATATTCCATCAAAAATGTAAAATGTTATAAAAATAAATCTCGCAAGATAGCGCTTTCATCGTTAAACGGTGTAAGTATTATGCTGCGACAAATTAATTTAATTTTGATTTAGAGTGCTCGGTTATTTTAATAAGTATTATATAATAAGGAAGCCTAAATAATACCACCCTCTCACTACCCGTGGGTGACCCTCTCACTACCCGTAATAGGCATCTGAGGAAAACTTTCTCTCTGAATACCGTGGCTACCGATAGATGGCAGGATAACTATTTGGAAAAATGCAGGCCAAAATTAAGCAGAACAGTGTCGGGCGACAGCGACTAAGATGTAAGATTTCTAGTACTGACATCGCCATTCTGCTAGCTAAGCTTATCTATAATGACAATTACTGGAGAGGCTACTGTATGGTACAGGCCTTTAAGTTAGTATGAAACTAATTAGGAATAAAGTATTTATTGGATTTGTTAAACAGGTGATTCCGTTTGTATGTCAGTGTAAAAATGGTACCCACAATCCCGCAATGTTGTGTTTGTAGAAGGACCGTTTTGTGGTCGGATATGTTTTTGTATGCTTTACATTTTTCATTACGTTTTGACATCTCTTTCTTTCATCTCAGATTTTGTCTATTGTACTTTAGCCATATACTGACTGACTTGGTTTTCATCATACATTTTACATAAGAAATTCTTGTAAGTCTATACGAGAAATGTCTCTACATTGAATATATTTAGAAAATAAAAATAAAATATAAAAAATGTCTTCACGCAATTCCCAATACAGGGGTAGACAGAGGTCTAGTCAAGATAATTAACTCTCTTCGACCCACCTTCCACGGAAGATATTTTCAGGACAACGTGACAGGTAGAGAGCCCGTCGCCATCTAAATGTCCAAGCCAACGCTAGATTCGTACATAAGGTTTTGAAAAACCCATTGGTACAAGCTTGCCATCCGGGGATCAAACTTGGGTCTCTTGACTCGAAAATCCGACCATCCAACCACTTGGCTATCGTAACTGTTTACTGTTCTCTTCAGTCTTCTGCGAAAATCTGAACTTCAATCGAATGCAACAGTTAATTTTTATTCCGTTCGATTTGCACACCCGAAAGTGCTGCGTAGACTATGACACACGTTCTCTGTTTAAATTAAGCCCGTGGTTTTTATGTATTGTAATGAAAATGGTACACACATAGGATTCTTATTTCATTAACATTTAAAAATTTAGTTTAAAATGGACATTTTGCTAAACGGAAATATTACTAAATTCTAGGACTTTTTGGGTTTTTCCTTCCTTTACGTGCTAAACTATTAATAAATTCTACATCGGAAAATGATTAATTAAATACAATAGAAGTTTGATGAAAACTGAGTGCGAGTAAAGAATTAACGAACTTCAACTGTAACTACCAACGTTATGCACACTGAAGTATTTAGAAACCAAAAAAATTGATTTCTCTCATCGCCAAGCTAAACTACAGGTTTAAGATAGAAATAAAAGAAAATCCTACTGATCTTGTGCTGAAGGTAGTGCTTGTGCTGACGGTTATGCCATTAAGACTATTGGCACTGTGATCATTTATGTAAATGAGCGTAGGGGTAACCTAAATCGTGAGTTAGTATTTGTATTTTACAAAAAGCCCTGCCGTAAGCTGACATACATTCAACACTGAAAATATAAAAATATAAAACTAACCGCAAACTTCCGATTTTATTAATTTAAATATTAACTGTAGCATACTTATTTTAAGTAAAAGATCTTTAAACGTTGAGTAACATTTTAAAATTTACTAAAACTCGCATCAAATTCAGTTTAAAGCGAGAAGCGATATTCTGCTGTAATGTAGTAATAGTTTACAAATTTGAATAAGAGTTTCTCTTACATAAATGGGGAATGGTAGTGCTCCTGCCCAGTTGCCGTAAGGCCATTGGAATTCGGTTCTTTTTTTAATTCTGAATCTGAAGTTTAGCAGTATAAGTAATAATCTAACCTTTTTTTAATATTATTACTTTCCTAGTCATCATATAAGTTTCTTAGTCAATTTACATAAGCTATACACTTAAGTCAAGATAGCCTAGTGGTTTGTGATCGGAATTAGATACAAGAAACCCGAGTTCGACCCCAGTAGTGGACTTGTACCAATGGGTTTTTTCATATCGTTGGCTTTGACATAAAGATAGCGATAGGCTCACCACCTATTACGTTATTCAAAAAAAAAATTCTTTGACGGAAGGTGGATGGAAAGGACTTAATTGTCTAGACAGCTGTCGTATTGGGATTGGCGTAAAGATCTATTTTTCTTAATTCAAATAAATAAAGTTAACATTTTAAAAATAGTTGACAACCATGTATTGCCACACTTCAAATTTGTTATCGTAAACGAACAGGCTTCTGTGACATGTGGCGCTGACATAATCCTTACAAGAATATTTGTTGTGTATTTTAACAAGAGTTTTAACTTTTTTTTCTTTGATATTGGCAGCAATTACATTAGTGCGAATATTAAGTTATATTAAAATTTGTTCTTTCGTTCACGTCGTGAAACGAGAAAATACTAATGACTACCAATACCTTTCAATACCAAAACAAGTCCTACTTTATTCTTTTTTATTAGTATATTACAATAAATTGCTATTGAGGTTTTATAGCAATACGTAGAAACAAGTCCCTCATCACATAAGAATTCCTGCCGTATCGAAGATTTGATATATGGGCAACAATTATTCACCACTTTTTGTTTTTATTTTATACGTCCCGTACTGCTCTCCAAGTTTAAGTGTCAAAAAAGAGCTTCTCTTTAACTAAGTAAGCAAGTAATTCTACGTTGTTGGAAAATTCCTGTACATAATTTATTTAAGTGCTAAAATACTGTACAAATTTCACCGGGTAAAAACTCCTCAATATGAAATATCTCGTCCAATTAAAATCATCATTATTAACATCACAATTAAGACTGAGAAAAGTAATCCTACAGTAGACTTATTATTATGACATGTCTAAAACATTTGAACTTGGGAATACTAAATATTGGTAAGTGAGGGATTAGGAGATTAGCATAATTTTTATATAAATTTTTAATTCAAAGACAATACACCTTGAGCCGACAGGAATAACTTCAAAAACTCTATATACAAAAATTGGAATCCAATATTTTAAATATATCACAAATTACCCGAAAATACATGGATTTCAATAAGGTCTGAATAAGATTAATAATTTGTTATATTTGTATTATTACAAAGATAAAGGCATTTATGTGAATTAATTTTTGAAACAAATTATGAATTTTATATTATAGTGTTTTTATAAAATAATATATATTTCGCATGATAATAACGACCCTAGTGCAAATACCTTGGCCGTAAGTCCTGAAAGAGGAATCGTACAAAACGAACCGTAAACCTCAATTAGAACCAGAGATATCGAGAATACATAAAAAATGTATAGACAAAAATCTTGTTAAGGCATCACTTGAGAAGGGTAAAAGTTTAGTGATCCTCTATGTTTGATGATAAATATGTGCATTAATAACGTTCTTTCAAAAAAGTCAATTAAAATGGTTCAATTAACAAAAAAGTCAAATGCCTTGACGGAATAATTAATTTTCTAAATTCTTTTAATAATATATAATTAATTTTATCAATTTTAAGTTTTCCCAAAAAATGTCTTTATTATTATGTCTAAATATATCTAAATATAAATGTCATTATTATTTCTTTATTCGACTTTCCTGAAGCCAAAAGGAAGGGTTATCTTTTTAGCAGACTATATGTGAATGTTCCTCTGTAGTGGTGTCCTAAACTATTCATCCGATTTTGGTGAATAAGGTGTGAATCGAATCGGTACTCAAAACATCTCGGACATCAAAGGCTATATTGAGTCGTAAGACCTACCTTTCTACGATATTTTCACCTAAGATATTTTTGAGACAACGTGACAGGTGGTGAGCCCGTCGCCGTCTTTATGTCCAATCCAATGATATGATTCGTATATAAGTTTTTGAAAAACCTATTGGTACGAGCCGGCCACCTGGGGATCGAACTCGGGGTCTCACGACTCGAATTCCGACCACCAAACCCCTCGGCTATCGAACCTTAAACGTTCGTATACTGAGGAAATGTTTATAAAAAAAGTCTATAATGTTTAATTATTAAGTATATATTACCCATGCTATAACACCACTCGTATTTCGTTGTCGCATCACAGGCTAACATGGAAGATACAAGAGTAATATAATATGTTTAAAAAACTGTAACCCGACTACGGAGAAATAACACTAAAAGTTAAGAAACAAAAAATTCCGTGGTTATTCGTTGTGAAATAAAATAAAGTTTTTTTTTATATTTATGTTATTTTCTATGTTAATGGTGAAATAAGGCAAAACCATGTAATTTTTTTGCAAAAACCGTGAAACATTAGTGAGTGAAAATTGACTCACAATTTGCAATTGATCATGAGTATATTGCAACAATGCTAACAACTTAAGTGCTGCATTCAATTGTACGAGTACATGCATTGAAGGATTTCTTATAAGTAACGATAAAGTGAAGTGTTCGCTGTATTTTTCATAGTTTTACTTCAAAAACATTCTGGTGGCCTCATTTCGTTTGAAATAACGATTTCTTTTATGTATATCGGGTAGCAACATCATGAATGAGGTAAAAACGAAGAAGAGCGTAAAAATGAACGAAATTTTAAAGTTGGTCTGGTTAAAACTACTTCTTAAATAAAATATATGTTTTTTTATTGATCTATTTATGCTTTAATACGAAGGCAAATAGGTATGTGAAGGATTACATTATGCAAACTTGTATTTCAAACACCCTTAATGGTAGAAGACATTTTAGGGCGTTATGTACAGCGTTTATAATAAGAATATATTTTATATATACGTTCCTACAACCTACGGCTCTGTGTTATTGGCATAAGACCATGCCAGCTCTTTTTTCCTTTGGGTGCCGTATAAGACAAAAAAGCGTTGAAAACATAATTGGCTACCGACGGATGACGTTCCACCATCTCGAATAAGACGAAAGCAAAATTGAGCGGACTAGTAGCGCAGAGGCGTCTAATATTTGTGGAGTCTGGATCTGTGACCGCCCTCGCGACTGACTCACTTTCCGTAAACGAAACGCAAAGCTGAGCCACTAAAAACTATTCTTGGAGTAGCAAGAATGGTGCAATTCACATTCATCAAATCGTTGTCTTCTTTGTCCTTAGACTTTATTTATTTCTGTTTATTAGAGTAGTCTTCTTGCACTATGGGATACCATTAAAAATACACTGCTGAGAGTCGATGGATCCAGCTGACTCAAGACCGGTCTTTGTGGCATATATTTGAGGATTTAAAAGGATGGTTAAGAAATAAAGATGAAATTTAAACATTCGCTGACCTTTCCTACCTTGTACTATACTTATTCTACACTTTTAATTTAATATCATTTTGTTGTGAATAATTCTGTTTAAATTTTGTTTTTTGCGAAAGGATAATTTCTTTAAATTTACGAGCGGTGCATGTAAGTGAAGATGTTTCGCGTCGCAATGCAAGTTCTATGTCATTAGAGATGATTATTCCGGCATTTGCTGATCGACGTTACGGTATTTAAGGGCGTGTTACATCTTAAACATTTTTGTGAATCTTAATAAATAAAGCTTAGAAGTTTTATTAGTTCGAAGAGCATAAAACATTTTCTACGGTTCTTTTAATGTTCTCATTTAAAATTTTGCCATTGGAAATGACACTCTGTTACTCAAGCAGACTAAATCGCTTTTGAGCAAAAGAAAAAAACATTTGTTTGGAATAGTACTAAGGCACAAAGAATAAGTTAGTTTAGTCGAGTGGTAGTCGCCCTCGCGCAGGCTGCACTAGGACCCAATAAGTTTTAATTACTATAACGAAAATAATCAAGCGCTTTTAACCTTAATAAATTGCTTTATGAAATACATAAACGTTTCTATCGCTCTTAACCTCCTTCAAAAAGAACACAAAAAGAAACAATAATTACTTTCCTAGCTAAACCGGTCATTTATTAACTACAATAAAATATATTGTAATAAATACTACGTACTAGCGTGCTTGAAGGAAACTTCAAGTGTTGACCGACCCTCCATCCACCGAAGATTTTTTGGGGCAAAGTGGCAGGTGGTGAGCCCGTCGCCGCCTTTATGTCCATGTCAACGTATAAATCGTAAATAAATTTTTGAAAAAACCTATTGGTACGAGCCCTAGGAATCGAACTCGGGTCTCTTGACTCGAATTCCGAACACTCCTAACCTATATTACAATTGTGTTACCCTAAATTATTTATCATTATTGCTGTCATTGTGTTTTAATCTTGGTACTGTCTATAAAAGGTGCTTATTAGAATTAATTCAAAATTATCTAATAAAAAAACATATTTTTTACGTTTTTAGTATGTAGAACAAATTGTTTTGTCTTCATTACTGAAAACTTTCTATGAATGTTCAGTTTGAAGTTTAGCTCAGGTTAATTAAAATACATTTCTTTTTTTTGCACCAACTAGAAGAATGGAAGTTGTGAACTGAGTTCGTAGTTGAACTTTTAAAATATAGCACTTGTTAATTGTGTTAACTTCAATGCGCTTGTGCACCAAATGTCTGTATAAATTCAGTACATTTAAAGTTTTGATACAAAATTTTGTTCAAATAAAGAAGACAGAGTAGAAAGCAACAATAGAATATTCAGAAAGGTAAATTATATACCCTTCTTCTACTATAACTTTCATTTATTAAACCCACGAAAGGAAGCTTAAATATGAAATGTAAATAGGCCAGTGAAGGACAGGATTTGGAGGATTTGCCATAATCGCCATAATCGGCGAACAGAACTCCGATCACAGTAAGAAATATATTGCAACTTAGACGGCCGCCCGTTATCGACCCGTCGTTTTGTTTTAGTATTTTCCTCCCCCCTATCTGTCGGTTGACAATTATATTTTGCGGGCTTTTACCTTGGTCGTATACATCTGCAGATAACAGTGACGGATACAAGGAGAGTAGTAATCTACGTTGACGTCACGGCCAGTATAACCGATGTTACTTACACAGGTTACTTTAACAAATTTTAATGCAACTTTAAAGTTAATTTTCAAAATCATTTGACCAATTAATTTAAACACATTATATTACAACTAAAACATTTAAAATTTAATATGCACAAACTGTGCATATTAAATTTTAGCATTTCGTATAACAACAACATAACTATAGAACCCTCACAGGATCTAGGAATCTATCTGTCTATTTGTAACATTTTATATTCTCCATTTATGAAACTTATGTTCGTAATAAGTTCCATATATGCCTACATAAAACAACATAGATATTACAAGATATTACTTAACATCACAACATAGATATTACAATAAATTTTATAGAGTAGATAATATTATAATAGAATATCTCTATGGCTGTTAATTTCTTTAAGTGTTTTCATATGACATATCAAATAAAAACACGTCGTTACAAGAATTCTAAATACATTTCAACTAGGTATGGTTTAAAATAGCACGTCAAGGAGAAAGAATGTGCAGTGATAGTTATATGAATAAGTGGTTGTGTACTTACCGTTTTCATGTCAATCGCTATGATTATTCACTTTTTGTACTTTAAGAGACATTTTAAATTTATGCCTTAATTCCCTACAACATTTTTGTCCAATTACACAGGGATTGAAAAGAAATTTAAAGTATATAACTGGACTCAGAAACGCTAAAATTCCATTAAGATTTAGAGAGCAGCCATCTATAAGTAATATTAAAATGCACAATGAGATAAGAACATTACTCACGAAAAGATAGTTCTATGTTTCGGAACTTGTCTATATCTTCACACATTTCCCAATACTACCCTGGTATCATATCCCTGGAATCGATTCCTAATTCGAATTTGGATCAACTAACCATCCAAATTTCTCGGATTTTTTAAAAAACTAAAACATATTACTAATCTCATCATCATCATCCGAACGGCTTGTCAGTCAAGTACAGTACATAGACTTGTTCCATACGGGAGAGTTTGCTGTAATCGCCACACTTGACAAGCGGATTGGCGATCGCAATATTAGAAACTTCTAATCATAGATGATGCTGTCAGCCACCGGTCTGCTAAATATTTGGACTGATATTTTTGGTGAAGATTATCACGATTTTTGTCGTAATCCAATTGCATTTTCATGGCTTTTCCCTTAGTCCCCACTTACCACAATCACAGGGAAAGAGGTAGTGGGCATGTCTGCATGAAATCTCGAAAGATCAGTATTTTTCGATTCAAACCTGTTTTATGGGGGTCATTGTAGAAGCGTACTCGTCGCGACCCCTGCCAGCCCTATTCAGGGCTGCAATTCTACACAGCTGCGCACCCATGCCAACGAGGATTAGGGCGTCCCCAAGGCGACGCACACAAGTTCGTCCCCGTTGGTGTGGAATGCAGCGAGCAAAGCGGCGATGGGGACCGCCACCCGTCACGCACAGCCCGACACGGTGGAAGGTGGAGGACGGAGTGCAGAATTGGCACGTAGAATGTTAGAGGAGGCATGAGAGATAAGACGAATGAGTTGATTGAAATAATGAAAGAAAGAGAATTAGATGTCGTGTGTTTGTCGGAGACCAAGCGGAAGGGCAGCGGTACTGAAGAGCTCCCTGGCGGGGCGTTAGCTCTATGGTTCGGAGTCCCGGAGAGCGAGAGCGCCTGCCAGGAAGTGGGGGTGCTGCTGTCGTCTCGGTTGGTCGTGGTTATGACTGAATATAAGGTTGTGAACTCAAGACTTCTCTGGGTTCGCTTTAAATTGGGACTGACGAAGTTATTCCTTTTGACTGTTTATGCGCCGGTAGCTTCATCGTCCAGAGCTGAGCTGGAGGAGTTTTGGGAGAATGTAAGAGAAGTTCTAGAATTGGTTAGAGGAAACGAAAGAATTGTTGTATGTGGTGATTTGAATGGATGGGTTGGTACCGCTCGGCCAGGGTACGAGTCGGTGCTTGGAATGTTTGGTGATAAAAGGGTTAACGATGCTGGCAAGCTTATACTGGCTGTATGCAAGGAAAAGGGTCTTCTTGTGACAAACACTATGTTTAGTCACAAGAAAATCCATATGTATACTAGAACAAGAGAGAATGAGAGAAGTATGATCGATTTATTCCTGGTGGATGACCGACTGCGAAAACAGGTGATGGATACGCGAGTATTCCGAGGTGCTGACCTGGGAACGGATCACTATCTAGTGATTACTAAATTTAGGGGTCTGTTCGCGGGTTGGCGCCACCGGACGGCGATACCAGAACCACAGTCGGTCGGTAGCATCCGAAGCTGGAAGCTTCAGGAAGTGGACACTAGGAATAAATTTCAAGCAAGGGTAGCCGAAAAGCTGGACAGCATCGATGTCAGGAAAGAATGTGTGGAAGAAATATGGCAGAGCCTTAGAGATAGAATGGTTAGTGCAGCGGAAGACGTGTGTGGAACTGTGAAAAGAGGTAGTAGTAAAAAGGGTGATGCATGGTGGAATGACGAAGTGTAAGAAGCTGTAAATAAGAAGAAGAAGAAAGCATGGTTAGACTACTTGGCCTCTAGTAATGATAAGGAATATGAGAGAGAAGAGGAAAGAAAGATATAAGCTCCAGAAAGTTCACACGAAAACATTGATTGAGGAAGTGCGTGAAAGGAGTAGAATGGAAGCGGACGAATGGTTGTCGCACAACTTCAAGGAGAACTCCAAACTCTTCTGGAAAGAGGTTGGAAGGACCCGGAGTGGTGCGACAGCCTTAAGAATGAATAAAGTGCTTTCGGGAACCAATGACGTCCTCTCAGAAAAATCGGACGTCATGCAGCGATGGAGCGAATTTTATAGAGAGATGTATGCGTGTGATGATCTTAGTGAGGGATCCGGGGGTGACGCCATGACTGGTACGCCAGACTCGGACCTCGATGATACTGAGGTCATCAGTATGAAAGAGATTGAATGTGCGATTAGAAGTTTGAAATGTGGTAAGGCTGTCGAAGGTTTTGACACGTAGGATGCAAGATAAATCTATGGGATATAATTCTATGGGACGCACAATGCGGATTTAGACCTGGAAGAGGATGCACGAACAAATGTTTTCTCTCCGCGTGATCACAGAGAAGCTTCTGGCTGCTAACCAGAAGATTTTCTGTGCTTTTGTGGATCTTGAGAAAGCATTTGATAAGGTTGTAAGGAAGAAAATGTGGGAACTGTTGCCGGGGTATGGTGTGGATGGTCGATTGCTATGGGCTGTGCAGTCACTTTACTGTGACTGTAAAGCCTGTCTGCGGGTAGGGCATGACCTGTCACCCATGTTTAGCGTCCAAACGGGCGTAAAACAGGGTTGTATCATGTCTTCCTGGCTGTTCATACTGTATCTCGACAGCTGCTATATGCTGATGATGCAGTGCTTATTGCACCATCAGATGCAGAACTGCAGGCATTAGTCACTTAGATGTGGACAGGCGTGTCGCTGCCGGAAACAAAGTCAATGGTGCCCTGACTGCGTTAATCAAAAGACAAGGCGTTGTGAAAAGTGCACGCCTTGCAATACATAACGCAGTGTTGGTACCGACTTTGTTATATGGAAGCAAAACCTGGGTATGCCAGAAGAAGCATAAAAGCAGGTTGAATGCAGTGGAGATGCGATCTCTTCGTAAAATGTGCGGCCTTACCATGGCCGACCGAAAGTGAAACGAAGAGATTCGCAATATGGCAGGTTTGAAAGATGATCTTGTCTCAAAAATGGATAAGGGCGTGCTTCGAGGGCTAGAAAAATAGAACATACAACCGAATTAAGAACCTTCTCCTTTTTTTTTTAAGTATGTTAAAAACTTATTATAATTCTGTCGTTCCGTTCCTCCGGCCGTTCCGTCCGTCCGTTATAATTCTGAAGTTTATATTTTTTAGTTTTTGAATACAACTATCAGTAACAGGTAAATACAAAAGAAATGTCAAAGGGAAGAAAGGAGGCCCCGTAAAGCATTTGCAGAAAATTTGTGGCACATAAATGCACTACTAATATATAATAATAATAGCAGCACGGTCCGTTGTGTCTCTGTGGATTTTCGTTCGTTAGTCTGGTTGCTAAGGTTACTCGTACCTCTGCCTTTTATTCGCCAACCTTTTGTACGTATTTTAAATAATTGGATCGGAATAAACTGACATGCAACTTTTTATATCTTACATGTTTTTCATTATAATTAGAGAATGCTGCAGTTCCATACCATTAAAAAATAAAATTTGCGGTTAAAGGTCCAACAAATTGAAATTGGTTTGTTATTGAAAACATAATGTAATTATTATGTAAGAAACATTAATACAAAACTTAAACAATTACACATAAATAATTTAGCTCAGAGTCGACAAGATACGCGGTTCATTTCCCCATTTCTGTCATTTACGTTTGAAATGTCATTTTCGTGAGATATGAAATGGAATACAATATGACTGCACTCAGCTTTTGTGCTGAATTATGCAAGTAATGAAAGTTATAATAAAACGTTTATCATCGCTTGAAGCAGAATTTTCTGTTCCACATGATTACTTCTTAAATTTAAATGAAATTATTTTATATATACACATTGTTACAAGTAAAGATTATATAAAATAAAAAAAATGTAGAAAACAAGTTTGCGTTATATATGACCGGGACTTGTGTACTCCAAACATAATCTGACAATACCTGCATGAAACTGCATCATTCTTTTATTTATTCTATTTTTTTTATTTTTCGCGAAATATCGAAACATAAAATTTCAATTGGAAAGTACGATATTTAAATTATTAGTTTTTAAGGTTTTCAATTTAAAACAGAAGAATCGAGTTTGCTTCCTTCCAGCAATATATTTTATGAGACATATACGACTAATTTTTGTAAGAGAATTTGACCACAGATCGCAGTCCCTCATTCGTCTCGATAAATAAGTAGCATATGTTCCGACCACCAAAGCTATAAACTTTTAAGGAAAATCATGGTTCAGTTTTTGACCATAGTCATTGTCTTTTGACCTTGTATCTGTAGTATTTAAAGTAAATAGTCGAATATAGGGCAAGGACGTAATGACTGAATATTTTGTTAAGCCTTGTAATTGTAAATTTTATACATCATTTTCAGAACCGATATTTTAATCAAAAAAATTAAATCACTAAACAAATTAACTAGATACTGTTATGTTTATTACTTCATTATAAAAAAACTTTAATGATATTTTAACGTTATGTATTATGAAAATAAATATGAAAATAAAAGTAATTTAAGTAATATTTGCCATGTGCAATATCATTTATTAAACTATATGCGAACTCATATAAGCAGGAGTTAGAATGTCGTAATATCGATCTATATCCTCAATGTAAACTCAAAATACAACAGATCATTAAACAAAGGGAGGCAATCAACAAAAGCACTCAAGTCCCGCTTCCACTGCTTTCCATCTCGTCAGTGAAATTCATAACTAAGCGCTTCACAATATCGTGCGAGGTCCCAACGGCGTGGACGGACTCAAGAGATGACTTATAGAAATTTTGATTGATTGCCATTACATTTTATCTACTATCTGTGAGAAATTGCTGTCGTTAATATTATTAATGTATTTTCTGAAATATAAAACTTTTTTAATATTTTATACTTGATGTTGAAACTTAATGAAACTATAATTATTGACGATACAAAAACATCACGAAACAGTCACTAGTGTATGTGACGATAAATTTAACAGGACTGCTGCCCCACTACTTGATTTAAAGACACTTTTAGGGCGTAATCTTTAAATAAAATATATTTTATGTAAAGACCAGGCATTAAAAAAAAATTTATACAATGAATAATAGCGATTTTTAACGTGACTTTATGTACACAGGGTATGTGTATGGAAAATCGCTACATTTAAAGTGAATGGTTCGTTTTTGTCTAAAAAAACTTGCACTTAAATTCATTGAGTTCCTTGAAAGCTAGGTGTCATCAAGATATTTTTATACTAGCAAGATAAACCTTTCATTACTTTCTACTCTATCTTCATTATTCTTAAGTTTTCAGGAACTTCAGAGGACTTTTAGAGAAAAGAGCCACATATAAGAAACTTTTCGCCAATGACCTACCTGCTACTAACTACACTGTTAACCGCTACACGTATTTGTTATTATTTAACTTGATAAGTCAAATTTAGATAATATATTTAATTATAGATAATATACCATCACGTGAGCCACCTGCTCGCCTATTTTATAAAAAAAATACCAGCCCGATTTTGAGGTCAACCTTCTAAGAACGCTGTAACTAAAAGACAATGCAATTATAATTTAAAATACATCTTCATGACGTTCCCTATAGAGGTAGGTATACAGAGGTCTATACAATTAAGTGCTTCGGACAGACCTTCTGTCGAAGACATCTTTGGGGACAAGATGACAGTCCGAGCAATTGATATAAATAGTACATAAGTTTCGAAGAAAACCATTGGTACGAGCCTACCACCTGGGGATCGAAATCGGATCTTTCAAATCTAATTCCGATCACCCAACCACTCGTCTATCGTGACTTATAATTAAAAATATGCATCACAAAAAAATTTTAATTATTCACATCAAAGTAGGATATTTAGTTCGGTACCCATCTGATACACATAATAACATAATCCAAATAAGATTGGTACAATGTCGAAATATTTTTACACCTGAAACAACAGTAATATTTCTGTAGCATTCTGTTATGCCAAGTCATTTAATCCGGGATCCGGCTTTAAAATTTTATCGTAATTGCTTACTGCGTTAATATAAAGACTTTCGGCCCGCGGCTTTGCTCGCATGTACTCGTACATACGAAAAAAAAATAAAAATATCTTCACGCAAATCCCAATACTGGCGTAGACAGAGGTCAAGTCTAGACGATTAAGTCCCTTTGACCCACCTTCCACCGAAGATATTTTCGGGACAACGTGACAGGTGGTGAGCCCGTCGCCGTCTTTATGTCCACGCCAACGATGAAATTCGTACATAAGTTTTTAAAAAACTCATTGGTACTGCCACCTGGGGATCGAACTCGGGTCTCTCGACTCGAAATTCCGACCACCCAACAACTCGGCTATCGTGACTTTTTACTCGTACATACGCATTTATAAAACAAGTAATCAGAAGCTTTATTATTAACGTTCTTAAAATTTTTATTACAACTACCTATATGACTCTTTACCCACCTTAAACTTTCAGGTACTGATGTCACTTTTAATTGTAATCAATACAAACTTAATACTAAGCCTTCATACCAATATCATAGTTAGCCTAGAAATGATTTATTCACACAACTCGTTATCCTCATTATTCCTCTTTACAGAACTTATTCTAAAATCTTTTCTTAGGTGACGTCTCTTACTCATGTTCCGTCCCCGTGCCAATTTTCATCTTCATAGGTCAAGTGGTTTTAGAGATTACATGTTTTATCGATGTATCGACGAGTGGCGTTTTTGATTTTTATGTTTTACACATATTCGTTAACACTTTAAAGCATAACTACATATGCTTTGCCATTGCGATGTATAATCAAGGTCCGACAAAGCGACCAGTTCGATGTCTATGAATCCAAGTCCGCGAAGCGGCCAAATTCTATGTCTCAGTCCAAACAGTTGCCTTAAATGGAGGCTTATCTCAAAATGAGGGGAAATGGTCCCTCGATTGTTATTTGTTATCAAAAGCGGTACGTGGTTGTGTGAAAGCATCTATGTCGTCCTGCAATACAATAATATTTATAATGGAAATAGGCTAAATACGTTATATTTATGATTAATTATTGTAATATTTTGGTAATTATGTTTCTTACGCTTCACGCGCTCACCTATATGTAATTCAATTAAGAATAAATTGTATTCATTTCGTTTGTTTACAACTGGAAATAGTTGATTGAAAATAACTCGTTAGACAGTTTCGAACCGCAAAGTTATTTACGAGAATGGTGCTGTTTTTATCGGAAGATCTTTTTATCCGTCCCATTACAGGATTATGCAATCACTTTGGGATTTTACCGGATCCAACAAATAACAATCGAATAAACCCTCATATTACGCAAAATAAATGTATAACCCTATTCTATTACTTTTCTAATAAAAGAAGGCAACAGTTTGAACTGCATAAAAAGATTATGCAGCATAAATTAAAATAAATTTACTGAGACTAATTTGAGGAAAAAAAAACTAACTCGAGTGATATAAATAATTTTATGCTAATTTTATTTTGCACAAAAGAAAAATTATGAAAAATATTAGCAAAAACATTATTATATGTGTGTAGTGTGGTAGTGTGTTTGCCGAGCCCTAATTATATAACAATTTCTTAACCTAACTCCAAATATTTTTCGTGATTTAATCTACAGTCGAACTAGCTGTAGTACCAAAACAAATGTATAATTTATTTTACATTATGAAATGGCATTGTCAACAATCAAATTCTTTCGTTACATTTCGAACGACAATATATAGTGCCACGTACTTTCATGGAGCACACTCACATTTTGACCAGTCACAGCTATTACTTACTGCTCCTGACGTGAGCTTCAAACCCATCATCGAAGTCGAATGGAACGAGAGAACATAATGACGACATAATTCTTTTCCCGTTTTCAAGCCACGTGAATAAAAGTAAAAGGTTTTTCTTGTCGCATTGGTTCTGCTCATAATTGCAACTGAAATTGAAACATTTGATAAATGGTTAAATATAGTTTTAGTATTAATTATTATAAATTATTGTGTTAACAAAGAAGCGACAATTAACTTAAGATATTAAAGAAAGAAATGCTGGCACCGTTCGGTAATAGCAGCCCATTTGTGGTGGATAAAATTGTACTACAATAGTTTTACGGTCGGCTGAGTCTTTCGGATTTTAAGTCGTTAGTCTAGTTAGCACAGTTCTGACCAATTGTTGATTCAACGATGTTCAAAATTTTCTTTAAAAATTTTCTTAAGTAAAACAGCTTTTTTATCTTGTAGTTGATATTTGAATTTGAAAATTACAGCTCTAATGTTTTTCTCGATGAAGGTAGATAAAGGTAGCTTCTATAATATAAGCTATATCCATTCAATTTTGTCAGGAATTTATAACAACTCACAGGGAAAATGCACATTCCCTAACTTTTGTATTTATAGTATATAGTAAAGTAATGCTTCATTCGTTGTAGATCTCCTGAGTATTTTCCAGTAGTTTCTAGATCTCCTGAATCTGCGATCCCGGATTAGACTGACATTATTTACGACTTAGTTATACTTTAAGTGAAAGCTCCGGAGTTACATAGATTTAGTAAATGACCAAATAGCTACTAGAGGGAGTTTAAAATTTTATCCCTGAATATTAATAAAATTTGGTGTGACCGATTTTAACTTTACCTGTCTTACATTTACTTCCTAAACTTGGATTAGTTAGTGTTATGAATTTCCAAACAGCTACCTACGGCTTTGGGACCTTGTAGCACTCATGCTTATTAGGCGTTGCGCCCTTGCAGCTTCTCTGGGTTTGCAAATCAGAGCATTTGCCTACTTCACCCATAAAAAATGTAGCTGGAGCTCCAACAGAGCAAACTATCCGAGGTCCAACATCATTTATACAATTGCGAACAGTGAATGGAATAGTGCATTAAATATATCCGAGTGCTTGCGGGTGACAATGCACTTAATTTGTTGGAAAATACCGAACATTAGGATTTATCAATTAATGAATCATTAATAATAGACTAATAATTAGACCCATTTCAAGTCTGTAATCATTTTGTGGCATTTTGGTCGCATTTATTTTGTTTATATGCTGCCTATAACTACCAGCACACTAGACACTGAGAAATACGAAGTGAGTCAAGATATTCTGCACAAATCCGTCAAGAAACCTTGGCTTGAATTTTTCAGATAAAATAAACGATGCTAATTTCTGTACAATTATAATAAAAAAAAGATTTAGTAGACTACCTACCAAAGCGGTGATAAATCAAAGCGAAGTAGTGGATTTATTAATGAAATTTTTAATAAGTTTAATGTTCCGGGATTAACAGCTAACATTTTATATTTGAAGATTAGAGTGCCAATTATTTTACTTAGAAATATTAGTTAGCTTAGGTTATGTAATGGTCTAAGATTAGTAATTAAAATAATTTGATTTGATCTCATAAATACGTCGATATACTACTCCTTTTTCAACACGCATTTCTCAATGCTGAGAAAGTGAAACAATTTAGGCCTTATATGACACAAGACACTTATTTAGAAAAACGTGACATGTGGTAAGTCTATCGCCATCTTAGTGATCAAGCTAATGTAGCCGTCAGCGTATATACATACTTACACATAGATAAATATTAACATATACCTATCGATGACTCGGGTACAAACATTAATCCATCACACAAATGGCAAACATTTAGCTTTTAGCACATAAAATTTAGCGGGATTTGAATTCTTAGTTTCGAAGGTATGGTCGATCCCAATCGCCAGGTCATACATAGTACTTCATAAAAATATAATAACTAGTATTTGTTTTTCTTCATTAATTTTTTTAACTTATACAACATATATTAGTGCCTGTATAGCGCTTTAAATGGGCATAGGTAATCAATTACATATTACTATGTCAACTAAATACTTCACAATGTATATTTTCTTTACATTGATTTTTGAAACAAACAAAAGCCATAATTTTCCCAATACCTGCAGATATGGTAATTTAAAATATAAAAAAGTCTACTTGTAATATTTTGTAAGGCGGTTATTTCATAAGGATAAATTAATATACGAAATGCGGGGCATGATTTCCCATAAGATTAACTCAATAAGGATAAGAATTCAACCGATATCTTAGGTTTTATTTGAAGGCGTTTTTTTCTGAATTCAATTAACACGCTTCCCTTAATTACCTCCCTAAATTACCCTATATCAGTACCTATGATCTTAACTACCATGCTTTGCAAGCGGATTGCATGGCATACCCAGAACCAGACCCATCGTTCCTCAGAAGCTGATGCCCGCCACCGGACTGATTCATTTTGGTCTGACCTCATGTGTCGATCGCCATAAATTTCAAGTCTCCTTAAAAGCCGCTTACAACACCCATATATAAATCAGAAGTAGTAAATATAAAAACTGTATCCATACTAGCTCTTTGATATTTGAAAGACATATGCAAGTATCATTCAAAGCCAAACGATACTTTATTATTTATATTTATCTTCACGCACAATCCCTGACGGGGTAGCCAGAGAGAACAGATCGCCAAGTGTCACGATCCCTACATACTTAACTGAGTTAAAGACGCAGAGAAACTGCCAATTACATGCCCGCGTTCTGTGTCAATGTGTGTCAATATTTTTGCTTCGGTAGCCTCAGTGACTTGATACGCATACTTTAGTAATATCAAGAACCTAGGTATAATCTCGAAGTTTTAATTGCTTATTTTTCCACGAGCTTGAACTGATAAACATGTAAATTGGGACTGAAAACCCCAACCGACTCTAATCACATTGTCAGAAAACCGTTACCGGAATCCAAAGTGTGCTCTACTGTGTCCTGAGCGATTATAGAATTTTCTCTACATTTTGAGCCATAGTATATTGTATAGTAATGGAGGGGTAGGACATAGTGAAGCATTAGCCTTGTGTTTTCGCAACCCATACAACATTGGTGAGTATGCACCTGTAAGTATTATTGATTTAACGCTTAAATTAAATTTTTCGGATTGTTTTTTAACCAAATCCGTGGTAGCTTTGACAGTTTTAGTATTCTACTATAGATCTCTTAACACAGAAGTATAAAGAATTATTAAAATAGTTTTGAAGTAGTTCTAGCGATTATTTACCAACAAAGCAACTAGCCCATTACCAACAAAACTCAACCATAAAACATTTTAAACATCATTAGTATAATTATGTTGTCATAGTTTCATAAGTTATAGGTTAGGCATAGGTTTTCATGGCATAATATGTTTTAAAAATCTAGAAGTATTTGGTAAAATGTTGTTCTATGATATAATACCGTATATAAATGTGTGAGTTCATTGGCTAAACAATTATTTCATTTGAAAGTGTCTCTACATATAGCTGGGTATCAATGTGACGTGCCAATTCTCGGTAACTGCTGCTCCATTTAGATAACAATACGGAGGTTAATTACTTTAGCAACGTCGCTTATTATCCAAAACCCAAGTACACTAAAATCTGATATGAACCCGGGGAATTCTTGCAATTTTTTTTAGCACGGTACTCTTTTTGAATGTTGCCACTTTTACCGCAGTACCAGGCATCTCGCATCATAAATATCATCGTTCCGTGGTTTGTCTTTTGTTTCAGTATATTTCGAGATTCCTCCACCTTTGCTAGCCATTAAGGTAATTTACAGATTAGCGCATTGGAACACATAGGCCATATAAAACATATTCTTTTTATATCATTGTTATAAGATAAACGCTGTCAAGCGAAAGGATTAAATTTTCTCCTTTACAGTCAAAGAAGATTGATACAAAAGGAATATCAAGTTTTCCTCTACATTATTATAAAATTCAACACATATTACGAAGTTTAGTAAGTTTTCCTTAGATAAGCAATAATAAGTTTTATAGATTCCCTGTAGAGGTAATCTATTTTAGCAGTGAAAACTCCTGACGCGACCCACCTTTAAGAGGAACAAATAATTCAGTTGCCACTTAATGAACTTTGCCGAAATTCGTTTGATAATTCCTTAGAAACTTTCTTTTGTATGAAGTAAAATGTTTTCTTTCGCACGATTTATCGCTGGCCGGGGTATTAAAATAGGGACAACATAATATCCGGATTGAACTTTATTAAAAAGAAAATTGAATTTACTAATATTTGTGAAGTATGGGGTATATGGATGAGAGCTATTTTGATAAGTTACAATGCTTCTGTGACCTCCAATGAAATTATCTGCAGCAGTTAATGAGCTGCAGTAGTAACATAAAACGTCGAGGAGAAAAAAGAAATTATTCTCTCTGTACACTACCCCGACCAACACTTCACTATAATATGATAATACAATCCCAGTACCTCATAAACTAAAACTGGGTATAGTTACACGATATTATACAATCATTTTGGTCGCTGTCTTTGAAACCCGGTTCAAAGGCACCGGGCTCGAAAGCTCGGGGTTCGAATCCCTCTTGGGGCAAATATTTGCTTAAAGATTATGAATGTTTGTTCTTGAGCCGTTGGTGTTTATGTAAAAATAATTTACTCTTGGCTTGGATACTGAAACGGCGACAGCTTCGGAGAAAAGTACATCGACAGAAAACATCTGCTCTTAAAGATAACATGATTATTTATCGGACATGTAAGTTAGGAAATGTTGTTTTTTTTCACCGCCAGCGAACGCACGAGTTGAGTTCAGCATTTTACTGTTGCCGATCCAGATACCGAACAGAGAGGTTTTTAATTTATAGGCTACCACATCTATTTTACACTTTTTGTTTTTCCATTTCATAACATAGCCCCATTTTAGAATTGAACAAATTTTAATTAAAACTATTATTTTGTAACGCAACCATCTATAAGTTTATTTCAAGCAATTGTCTTAAATAACCTCTTAATTGCTTTCCTTACCTGTACAGTATTTATTGCGACAAAGAAGAATTAGTGAAACTAATAAATGTAGTCGTATGTCCTCAGGGTGAAAAAGGTAATTACATACTACATGTGTTATATGTACTCTATTCAAACTCTAATAAAAAAACCTCAGCTTTCTGAAATTGTTATCAAAGTTTTTGTACATACTTACTCTATTCTTGTTTCATTGAGATATTGAATGACGTTATTAAAAATATCAGATCCAAATGATATTACCATTATGGTTTATCATTACGGCTAATACTCATTTACAAGTACCATATAAGTAGTATTCGTGGGCGAAACCGTAAGCGGAAAGCAGGTAAAATAAAAAAGCAGCAAATAAAGTTTAGTAACGTTTTCAATTTTTTTTTACTTTTTTGTGTAATCCTTTCAGAAAGAAAAGTTATTAACCCACCTTTAACTGTTATATAAAAATAGTTTTTTCGTCATAACAGCCTGTTAAAGTCCACTGCTGGACATAATATGCCTCTTTCCAAAGTAGAGTTTACCATAATCGAGATGCCAGAACACTGGCAACTAAAACACTGCTGACCATTTATTTTTGCTTGCCTTATTTTTGATCTGCTATATTTCGGGATGATTATCTTATCATGTGGTTATTTCACTTAATATGTACACTAAATTAACCTTAAATTTGTGAATAAACAGCAGTTTGATCCGATTTTTTATCTATGTACTTAAAAGGTAAATCCTAACCAAAGATAATGAATATCTTTATAAAAATAGATTTAAAAGAATAAGAAGTGCAATAGAATTGATGTTAAGTGATTAGCTTATTTCTTTACTTTTTTAAACATATTGTTTAAGAAAAAATGTTCTGTAGTTTCAACTAATATAAATTGAATATTTTTATAATTATAACCTTAGTTAAACAAATTATATTTAGTAATGAATGTTGATTTAATTGATAAGGTTGGTATTTTAAGGGTTTTGCTGCACGATATGCAAAAACCCTTTACACAAGTTGGAAATATAAAATTCGTCAGTTATTTCGAAAGTATGACTTACATATTTTATTACATATGTGAATTAATCCAATTCGTATTGAAGGTAGAATATAACATAACTATATCCGCCTAAACCTTTCAAAATGATTACGAGACACGTACAGGATAGAGAAAATTTTTTTCATGTATCTGTTTTATCCCTACAGGCTTAATATTATTTCATTGGTAAAAGTGGCCCGTAATAAATCATATATTTACATGTTACTGTTTTTAAAATGATCTCAAGTAGGAAGGATTTGGAAAAGAAATAGGAAATTTCAATTGACCGTTACAAAAATTTTCTTTCAATGTTATCTATTTGTGTTTGTAGAGTTATCATCAACAATTTTAAGCTCCAAGTTATACGAACCTTAATTTTACAGTAAAACTGTTCAATGAAAATATTTGTGTGTATGTACGTATCTATTTATTAATTATTAAATTAATAAAACTTTTATATAGAACTATAAAATACCTTACACATAGCTCTTTAGATATTGTATATTAGTTACATTTCAATGCTTTATTAACACTTCACAAGGGTTCGAAAGATACAAATGTTCTCTGCAATATTTAATGCTTAATTTCCAAGTTCATTGATAGAGAAAATAATTGCTAGGAGGATTTGTGTACAAATTCGTGCCTAATCAGCTAATTTCAATCAGGGCCATTACAAATATTCACTCAGTGATAAGTTCACGAAATAAATAAAAATTCACGCTGTCGGCGCCACTAATTTCAGGAATAACAATTAAATCAACAAAAAAAACGTCATAAAATGGAAATTTTATTTGTCAACTCAATTAGCTAGCGTTCAGCAATTTTAAAATTCAATGCAGATTCGAGGGATTTATTAATTAATTGGTATTTTGTTCTGATCGGAATTCGTACGATGCAAATTGTACACCATTTAAGTAATGACTGTTACAGTGTCATTTCCTATCTCGGATACATTTTAGAAAGAGATATACAAATAACTTAATATAAAACAATTTGCACTATATTACAAGACTAACAGATTATAATAAGTCACGATAGCCGAGTGGAAGGGTGGTCGGAATTCCGAGTCGAGAGACCTGAGTTCGATCCCCAGGTGGCAGTACCAATGGGTTTTTTCAAAAAAACCTATGTACGATTCATATCGTTGGCTTGGACATAAAGACGGCGACGGGCTCACCACCTGTTACGTTGTCCCGAAATATCTTCGGTGGAAGGTGGGTCGAAGGGACTTAATTGTCTAGACTAGACCTTGGACCTGTATTGGGAATTGCGTGAAGATATTTTATTTTATATATAACAGATTATATGCTTAGAAAATAATCTACTCATAAGTAATGTGATAAATAATTGCAGTATATGAAGTCGACAGTTATTAACCTGCTTTTATTAGTTTTACTGTTTTAAATAAAACGATTTTCGGATTTTATCGCATTTTTAATTAGTTTTTACAAACTATGTTTAATTTTTGACGTTTCGGATGCTTTACAGCATCGAAAATCCGAATATCGTTTTATTTAAAATGTGTAGTATTCGCGTAAATACAAGAAATCATTGTCTGTATCAATAAAATGGAATCTTTAAACGTGATTTCTGCTCACTTTAAAACGTCAGATTAAATTGAATCCTAGCAAGCTTATCAAGGACTTATGACAGTATAAAGATTTGCACGCATCAATTATATGATAAATAAAGGGTTAGAGGTTTAATAAAAAATAAAACAAGCTTTTGTAACTCGCCGAACGTAAAAGCCAAAAAATGTACAATATATTTAATCACTCTATTTTTTAACTTATAGAAAACCATATTTATTTTATATAACCTATATTTATTTTATGAGGACTTTAAAACTAAGAATTGACCGTTTCATTGTGAACCATATTACTGATAGGTACACAAAATAATCCTCAACAGTGTAGGAGGTAATTAAAAATCTTGAATAATTAAATATCTTGCTATTAACAGTTTTTAATCTTATTTAAGTCAAAGCATTTTGTTCCGAAAATTCTAACTTTACCCAAAAATGTCCTTACTACCATAACTCTTCCTGATAATTGTGAATGCAATAAAAATATTAGCCAAAATGCTCGATTATATACTAGATATACTAACAATTAGTAACAGTAAGTCTTAATGACGCACACAAGTTTAACGACACAATTGTGTAGGATGATTTGAGGTTGGTCGATATCTTGTAGAACAGTTTAGCCTACGTGTGGGTCTTATCTGCTCGTCGAGAGCGAAGTTATTATTATGCCATTCCACCTGCGCGAACAATGGCATACGTAAATTAGGTAATAAGAAGCCTATTTCAAATATATCCAATAATAACGATTAAAAAAATTAAATTTTTTCTATACAAAATCTTTATTAAAATCCTGTAAGGTTTACTAGTCATTATTATATCTTCATGCATAGCCCCTGATGGAGAAGCCAGAGGGAAGGTTGCCAAATGGAAATACAATTTACTTCCGGCAGATGGCTAATTTGGACTATTTAATTGTTTTGACAATAATTCGTAGACGTGGTAAGTATTTAAGGGTCGGCTAAGTGGTTTTGCCGGCTCGAGTTGACCCACTATAACGATATATTTAATATTATTTTACAAACGAGCAATGGCTTCTACCAAACAATGTATAGATGATTTACTACTGGAAGACAGCATGGAAGGACAAAGAGTTCTACGCACCCCGTAAAGTGGTATGTCGACTGGAATTATCCTAGTAGTCGTTTCCGAATGGGTTAATCCTAGTCTTCCTAGTTTCCCAACGTCTAAGGTGACCGGGGCTCTGAGGCAGAGCACTTACTCAAATGCAGAAGGTAGTGCTCCTCGATACCGCCTACATCATCCGCTAGCTTATTTCACTTTCGCCTTAACCCTCGTTGGTCTGATCTCCCCTGCTGGGAATTTCCTATTGGTTGAGTGTTATTTATTTACTTATTAATAAAACATATATAATTTATTTTAAGTATTATATTGTTATTTCTCTTAACGTTATTTTTTTATTATTTATGTTTATTGTATATTAGATTTATACTTATATTTTATTTCTAAGCCCAATCTGAAGGGATGCTCCTTTCAAATTGGGCTAAGAATTAGAGGTTAGAGGAATTAGAGTAAAGAAGAAGAAGGAAAAGAAGTTAAAACAAAAAATAGAAATGAGTTGGAAGACACTAATTCAGATAGTTAAATAAATAAACGTAGTCCCAAAAATTTCTTGTATAGAAGATAGGTCGCAAGGACATAATCGACTCGACCTCTGTCTACCCTTGTATTGGGAATGGCATGAAAATTCTGACCGTGTAGGTATAAATTTTGTAAAGTGCTCCTCCAGTATTCTTTTTTTTTCATAAGAACTTGTTATAACAACGAACGAGTACCTTCGGTACACAAATCTCGCAATTTTTTTAATTAGTTGTATCTTACGGATAAGTATTTTTTTTAATTAATTATATTTAAAATCATGTAAAGATTTAATTAATAATTCGGCAATTTGTGTTACTGCATTAAGTAATAATGTTCATGAGTTTCAGAATAAATTATCTATATATACTAAGGTTGTAGAACAAAAAATATGTTACTACTTTCAGAATTCGCGCCAAGTGAAGGTAAAAAACCCAGTTCTGGCACAACGTTTGAACACAACCAATAATTGTCAAAACATTATTCTTCAGAAAAGAAAGTAAAAGAAATATAAATTTTTTATCGTTTTTGTGCCCTAATTGGTTTAATTTTCTAAATTTTTTTTATAGAAAAGGGAGGTAAACGAGCAGGTGGCTCAGGTGATGGTACGTGATTACCACCACCCATAAACGCCCGCAATACCAAAGGCATAGCAGATGCGTTGCCGCCCCTTAGAGTGTCCTCCCCCCACCCCGAATTGGGGGAGGAGGTGTGTGGGCCTCCGGTTACCTGCACTCACCAGACGAAACGCAGAAGTTTGTTAGACTTCTACTTCACGCCGGTATTCTGTGAGGTCGTGGTACTTCCCCGGTCGAGCAAAAGCTGATGCGTGGCTCTACCACTGTCAAAATTTTCCTACAAGTTTAATAAATAAAATTCATGTAAACAAACCTTACGGTTTTGGAGTCAAAATATACCACCCACTTCCTTCCCCAGGTTGTCGTACCTTTTATGACAACCTCAGATAAATAAAAGCCTATAATATGCGATTGTGATTTTGTCGCGATTCACAAAATGGCGGGACAACCATCACAAAAATTAGAATAGACCAAAATTCTGCAGGACAGCGACAGGCAGCAGCGTATAAGATATTAAGAAGAGGCCGTGCCCTGACCTTTTACATTGCGTTAAGTAATTTAAGTTTAAATCTGTCACAGATTTTTAAGTAAATATTTCTAGTTTGTTCATATACCATGAATGAAAATAGTGGTGGTGCTATTTTTGTACTCCTCTCTTTAAGATCAAGAAACCTTAAAATTTTACTTACAGAAACTATACTTAAATGATAATCATTTATTCATTTACTGAATTATTTTTGTAAGTATATGGTTTCTTACAGGTATTACAGGACGTGAGTTAGTTGTTGGAAGGGGATCGAATAATTTATTTGCTTTGTAATTACCTTTCTCACCCAAGGACGTATTGTATTCATTTGTCTAAATAAGATTGCTTTGTCGCAGTAAATGCTGCTGAAGGAAAACCGCTTCAGAGAATTTATAGCAATTGCTTTTTAATATTCTAACAATACTTAAACTCGACTTGTTTTAATCAACTAACACTGTTGTTTTAGACTATGGAGCGTGTTTATTTATTACAATACCAAACTATTACTACACAGATAAAACTATTACATCGGCTTAGACCAGTGTTGATAATGTAAGAATATTTTGATTGATTGATTAAAATAATAATTTGTCTAGGTTTTTTATAGTATTATATGGGATTAGGACTTTTTTTTGTAACAATTGATTTCAAAATGTTCCTATAGCCGTAAATTAACACATTTTTAGATGTCAACTAGAAGAACAATATATATGTAACATAATAATGTATGTAAATACATATTTACGTTCCCAACATTACACGCTGAAGCGTTCCTCAATTTTAGCAATCTTACCTCAGTAAAATAGGATGATCTTTTCACCTCCCTTATGCATTTTTTTTATTTATTTATGCTTTATTGGTTACACCTTATTTAAAAATATGAAACAATAGGCGGACTTAATGCCATATGGCATTCTCTTCCAGTCAACCTTACTTGATGAGGAAAAAAATATAAACCTATAAGTTACAGATCATAATTCATATGGATACATTATAATCTAGTATAATTCCTGGAATGAGACGTTTCAATTGGACTAGGGTATTAAAACAAAGGAAGCCAATCAACAAAGGCACTCCAAAACCCGCATGCAACACTGCCTCTCTTCCTTGTATAATTGAGAGCTTGCGGTCGTATACCTGCCTACAGTACTATAGCGAAAATATATTCCATCGCATACAGAATTCAGTTAATATCGAAAAGCTTATCATAAAAGGAATACTAATATTTGTTTACACACTAAAAAAAGGTTGACATAAGAATTTTTATTGTTTATTTATTTACTAGGGACCGTTGTTCGAGGAATGGAGGAATTAAATTTCTTGCAATTTGTTGCACCCTTTTTATGCCCCTGCATGGAGGCTATTAGACTTAAATTCATAATGATGAACTTAAGTTTCTTCTCCTGTAATAATTCGGTTTAAGACACAGAGGTCCAAATACGCTTGATTACTGTCAATACTGTCAATGTTTTGACGACGGCGACGTAAGTAGTTTTGGCATCCAACGTGCAATCCTTAACCATAATTAAGTGTTCGCGCAGTTTAAAAAACAGTTTTATCAGATTCTCCAACGATTTCCACAAGCTGTTCCTTCTTTAGTCGAGTATCTTGTAATGCCAATTTTTTGACAATTCAACCAGTTCCGAAGTGGATCAATCAGTAGACCGTCCCTGGCCGTGAGTCGTCTTTAAATTATTATCTGCATTACTTTAATAAGTTACGATAGGCGAATGGTTGGGTGATCGGAGTTGGAGTCAAGGGACCCGAGTCTATTCTCTGTATTGGGAATAGCGTGAAGATATAATTGTTATTATTATATCATGAACAAGACTGTGCCTTTGTATACCATGTTTTTTTTCAAGGCAAGAGGTCCTATAAATCGATGACATAAAATCATGATTCCTATAAATCATGATTTAGATCAAATTCTAGAATGATTTAAACAGATTTACCTCGCTTGGTAAGAGACTTGAATTCTGTGATTTCCGATTTCATCAGTTTTTTTCATCATTACTCAAACTTTCTTCTAAATTTAATTTCATTGTCGTCAGTAGTTGGGTAACTAATAATACTATTGTAACAAAACTTTATTTAAACTAGTAATGAGTTATTGAACACTAAATGGTGCCTAAAAACGTCTAAATATATTTGTACGATTTATATCGTTGGTTAAGAATATATAATGAAATGAAACTAACGATTTCTGAAGACTCTGAACGACAAACAGTCATGATCGTACCATCATAATACGCCCGAAGATGAAATTCACTCATGCCATCTCCAGCACATATACACATAATGAGGATATAACAGTACAGTTAATAAAACAATCTAGCTTATTAAATACCCGATGGTTGGGTGATCGGAATTCGAATCGGGATCTAACACGATCGATCCCCAGATCGAGTTTGATCCCCAGGTGGCAGGGTTGTACCAATGGGTTTTTCAATAACCTATGTACGATCATATCGTTTGCTTGGACATAGAGACGGCGACGGGCACACCATCTGTCAAGTTATCCCAAAAACATCTTCAGTCGAAGGGAAAAGACCTCTGTCTACCCCTATATTGGGTATGGCGTGAAGATACTAAAATGAATGAAATTTATTGAACAACACACTTTATGAACAGTCTTAATATTTAGAACCGTTAATAAAGCGCCATCTAGTTTTCTACTTTAAAAGTAAGATATGATACAAAGGCTAGAAGTAAGGGAGGGGTATTGTCATTTCTACAGCCTACTTAGTGTTATGTAACAAACATAGTAAGAAAACAGGTTTTCTTCTCAAATTTTATACATAGTTTAAAACCTATTCTCGTTCTATTAAATTTTACTCTTTAACTCTATGGGTTATGAAAGTATTAGGTAATAATATAAATAAAACTTTATTCTGTATTTTGTTACAGGTATATTTTAAACTGGACCACATTTATATATAAAGAGTGAAATAAGTTTTGGTGCTATAATAAGTTTTGCTGCAAGAATCCATTAATATATTCTACTAGATAGATATACAGACATATAGAAAAAAGTCTAGAGTTAATTTATTTCATTTTCATCATCGGTTTTCGATTTCTTTGCTTGTGTCTCTCCAACATCATTATTTGATTCATCTTTAGACAACTCGTGTAAGTTGTACTTCTTATACAAAAAGTAATTGTTTACAACACTTAGAAGGCAGATACCTTTTATAATTTCCACAATGACACATAGGTGTGGATTTTT
Source organism: Sericinus montela (assembly GCA_029286605.1). Taxonomy (NCBI): domain Eukaryota; kingdom Metazoa; phylum Arthropoda; class Insecta; order Lepidoptera; family Papilionidae; genus Sericinus; species Sericinus montela. The sequence goes on from JAGSMR010000004.1 coordinate 6,532,056, forward strand.
GAGGTCTGCTTTGTTGTTACTATTTTTAATAACTATTAAATCTGCAAGCTCTTTAATTATGAGCTCCCGAGACACACTGCTGTTAAATCGTTTGTTAAAAATTATTGCAAATGTTGATGCCTCTTTAAGGAAATATTTATCAAAAAGCTTTCCAGCACACTCCATAATATCAGGTAGGTTTGCTTTGCATGTTCCCATTATAGGCAGTAAACGTAGCACATGTCGTGTTTTCTGCACCTTTGTTGCAGACAGATCTTGTATAATAGCTGTAGTCAGCTCTTCTGGACTAGGTAAATTGGTTTTAATAAAAATACAGTTTGAAGCTCCAGTTTCAACCACTTGAAATCTCTTGTGCTTTAAAGATTTTTGGGAATTCTTCTTCATCGATTCCACTTCGCGTTTCAGAACCTCACATATATCAGCCTCTTCTTCTGATTCACTGGCAGAGTTATTCTCCTCTATTGACGTCGTTGGTGGTACTTGGTTACCTTCTAAATCAGGATACAATTTTCCAGCGTATTCATTGAGTAAATTGTACATTTCTTTCACACAGTCTTTCTCTCTAAAATTACATGTGCAGAAAAAACCTCTAAAGCCGGGTTCCAAGAAATATTTATTCCGCCGTTTTCTAAAGTAAAACTTCTTCTTCTTTCTTGTATCACCCATTTTATAGCAGTCAGTGATGAATCTGCACTTTTAGCAATCAACTATGATATAACTTGTATTATTACGTGAATTGAATTATGAAACATTTATTATCATGAATACCTACCATAGTACAAAATTACACCCATTTTTAGATTGTCATTATGTGTCAAATGTCAAATTATTTGGCATTTGACACAAAACTTTTTTGTCTATGGCAATGACTACAAGGTCTTCAAAGAACTTTACATTTACAGTTTATAGTTACAGTTTTTACAGATGCATTGTAAATTTTCTCCCTTACTAAGAGAGTGGATGTAAACCAATCGTGCTTTAAGAGATATTATAGATTTACTGGCTCCTTGTTACTTTTACTTTGCCATAGCTGGTTTTACACTCTTCATATTTTATTAACCTCAATAAATAAGTTTAGTAAATGTTAAAGCAAGACAAAGTATTAGAGAAAGATTGTAATGTATATATTGTATTCAATAATCTTTCAACAAAATAAAAAGTGTTTTATTTATGTCAATTCAGACTTAGTGCTTTCTAGTCCATGATAACTATAAAGCTTCTCAAAGAACTTTATATTTAAGCGACAATTTTTATTTTAATAATTACAAAATACACTTTTAAAAAATGTACTTCGCTGATTTTGTTAGTATTTTGTTTTTTTACATTTCAGCACTATACTGTTACTATAACATTACTTAAATTACAAATTTGTCTATAAGGCAATTTTACTCTTTTTAAGTAAGGACATCTTTTAATGCAGCAATGCCTCATTGTTATTATTTACTATATGAAATTTTATAAATACATTAACTTTTAATATTTTATTGGTGATTTAACATATAATATACTGATATTTCGTTTCATGTGTAAATTATGAAAGAAGAAATTTAATGAATCCACTGAAAAGGGCGAAGTTATTATATTGACAGACCTATATTTGACAGAAGTCATTTTCGCAAATTTTACACTGGATGGGTACTGGTCCAGTACGCATTTGCGTTGAACAACATTTACTAACAAATTATAATACAGTGAATTGCATAAAAATTATTGTTCTACCTATTTTTCAAAACTAAAGTACTGTGTCGAATTTCCGTGACAATTAATGTATGTTCTAAGTGGTCTATGTGCAGCAGTAGACTATCAGAGAGATAAAGTATAAACTATAAGAAAACAACTCTTTTTAACAACAACTGAACGTTACAGAATATAAAACAAACTTAAGCTCTTTACTATTGAGACGAAATTTTCAACTTTTTTCGTTTTAAATGTGTTTGTACAAAATTTTAATTTCTTAATATCAACGATCCCTTCCTACCTCTTTCTCTTATTTCAAAATCATCATTTTCTTCATTTACGAATATCTTGGTATCCGAGTACTTTTGACCCTCCCCTCTTCGAGCATTTTACTATTATCTTCAAAAGTTAGTTTCGGCATACCTTAACATCTTTTAACGTTAACTTTCGCGCTATATTTTCTTCATCATTGTATCCTTACTCATTTGTTCAACGTGTCCTAACCATTGAATCACGCACTTATCGATTTAAGTAAGTTCTTAGTCTAAAATAATTTCAATAAATATAAATTATTTCTCTCCTTCTTCTTCTTTACAGCCTATCAAAAGTCCTGCCTCAAAAATTTCCACAACGAACGATATCGAGCCACCTGCATCCATCGATTGCCCGGAATGTTGTGCAGGTCGTCACTCCATCTTGTGGGGTCGTCCTACACTGCGCTTGCCAGAATATAGCTGTCACTCGGCTTTTCTTCCCCAACGGTTGTTAGTTTTGCGAGCTATGTAGCCGGCCCATTGTCACTTCTGCGTGCTAATCCTATCCCGCTGAGCAACTTTGAGATTTCACATTCGACCAGCAGTGAAATACCACGTCTCAGTCCCGTAGGTCATCTGGCAACACGCACTGGTTGTATACTTTGCTTTTAAAGTTTTGAGATATACTTGACGAGAATATATTGTTTGGCTGTTTGGTGGAAGACATGGTCTGGCCAGCTGAGTTGGCTTCGTCGATTGACCCCTGGATCGAAACTGGACTTACCTATTTTTCCTAGATACATATATTCGTCAACTACTTCGAGCATAGTGCTCTCAACAATATCCGACATTGGTTTGACATGGACGTTAAACATGACCTTAGTCTTGTCCATAATCATCTTATGACCAACCTGTTGAGAAACTCGTGCCAAGCTTCTCAAGCAACCCTGTCATCAGAACTATGTCATCGGAAAAGCGAAGGTGAGCGATGAAATAGCCATTGATGTTAATACCGTCTCCTTTCCAGTTCAGTGGCTAAGAAACATCGTCCAACGCAGCGGTGAAGAGTTTCGGAGATATGATGTTACCCTGTCTTACACCTTTCTGTAATTGGATAGGTTTTGTGCTCTGGTCCTGTGCTCGGATACACATCGTAGCCTCATCGTATATGCATTTCTAAACTTCGATATACCTATAATCTATCTGACATCGCTGAAGAGCCTGTAGCACCGCCCAAATTTCGACAGACTTTAGTCTTCTCTACAATCTGGCGAAAAGTGCGTATGTGGTCTATGGTACTGAAGTTTTTCCGGAACCCGGCTTATTCAAGTCTGCTTGCCAGATGATTCGTAATGACTCTCGAAAACAGTACGTAGGCTTAGTAGCGCTATTGGTCTATAATTCTTCAATAGGCAGTTATCTTTTTGAAGAACAGAACAACCACGCTCCTACTCCACGCTTTCGGTGCTAACGGTTTTCCACCCGCTTTTAGAAGCTCAATAGTGATTCCATCCTCACTCGGTGCCTTGCCGTTTTTGAGCTATTTGAGAGCCATTCTAATCTCGCTCAGACTGATTTCCGGGATGACATCGGAAAGGTGTCGTATAACCTTGGCTCTTTGGTCGCCACTCTCACTCGTGTGTGGTTTTAGCGACGATGTGTACAGCTGTCCGTAAAGTCTCTTGATCTCACTTAAAATCTCTGCTCTAGCGGAAATAACTGCGTCGCTGTCGGTGTTCAACTTAGTTGGCTCTTTCCGATAGACAAATCTTTAGCAAAGACTTTGGAGTCCTGGTTCCACTCTATTGCTTATTATTTCCGCATCGTATTGAACTTGCGTAAGTCTTGGCTCATAGATTTCGAGACCTGTCTATTAATTTGCCTGTATGCTGACACATGAATTGAATGCTGCAGCCTCATTTCAAGCATGACTTCCATGAGCTTGAGAGAGAAAGGTCAGAGAGTTTTTGTGGCTTTTGTATGCGATAGCATCTGCAATCGTCTAAACAATCAAAGCGATTTTGCAAAAGCGATTTTTCTCAAAGGGTTTTAAATAAGGGCAGAGATGGACGGAATGTGGACTTCATCAGACGAGTCGCTTGAGCTTAATGTTAAGGTTCAATGTGCCCCTTACCATTATGTGATCACTGCCGGTTTTCAGCCTAGAGATCACAGAGACATCACTGAACTGTCGCCTAGTCATCATAATGAAGTCGATCTTGTTTTTAATGGAACCATCCGGGCTCATCCAGGTACAATTTCTTTTGGGCCCTCTTCTGGAAAAAGTTCATCATAGAGAGTCCCTCCTTCTGCAAGAAGTCAACCAATTGTAGGCCCCTTGAACTCCGGAGCGCTACTACAAAATTGCCCACTATCAGCTCATCGCCTTTTTTCGCGTCCAGTTTTGCGTTGAAGTCTCCCATCAGCACGATGTAGTGGGTTCGATGACACTTTTATGACACCTCCTTGGGACAGATGATCGCTCTCCCAGTGGTAGAACAAGTTACCGGAGTTGAGGATTATTGAGTCCTCCCCATGTCTTCCGGCTTCCGACAAACCTATAATGCTCCAGTGTAACTTGCTCACCTCTTCTTCCAGCTCCAAGATCTTCAGGTCGGTCCTCAGCGTGCGTGCGTTGCATGTTGCCAGGCCTGTCGTTTGGGATGGCAGCACGATCTCAGCTATTACAAATTCTTCACACCCTCTGGCCCGCCGCAACCATGGCTGCTACCCTGGCCAGAACTGGCGAGGCCGCCGGAGAATAGAGGCCGTTGTTTAGTGTTTGTTACCATGACGGATTGCCTCGCCTGGCGAGCGGGTTGGCAACCGCAGTTTTTTATTTATGTTTCTTGTTACTATGAGTCCCTCTATCGACTTTTAAGATTTTCTTGTACCGCCGCCATTCGGCTTTTTTTTCTATCTTATACTAATTACTTTCGACGCTTTATTTAAAATTTATCCTACAATGCCATCGTAACGCCACGCTCATTGAACGCGTTTATGACATATTTCTTCTTACCTCTAACTTCCACAGTTCCGGCACTAGACAGCAATATGTGCGTGTATATCTTTTCGTGTGTGCCCTTGCGTGTGTGTTAATATTAGCATAGTGGTGTGGTAATGACTGAGAATCAATATCAAGTATTTTTATTTAATATCAAGAAAAACTTATTGTAATTAGAATACTTTTATTTAATAATAACAAAATAACAGAAAATTATTAATAGGCTTACTATTTACAAATTCTTAAAATATTATAATCGCAAGATATATTGTTCAACATTATTATTTTTCGCTGGTAGTTAATAAATACTATTAGAATACTTTTGTCGATAATGCGAACAAATTTTTATGCACATTATCAAAGATCAAGCAGGAACAGCTTGCATTAGTGGCGACTGCTTTTTTATATATGTCGATAAAATTATTAGTACAAACACGGAATGATCTAAATAATCTATACCATATTTGAAAAATGGAACGTGACGCAAATTGAAAAAAAAAAAAACTTATGTAAACTAAAAAAACACTGGTGACTGTATGCTAATAACAATTATTTCTATAAGGACAACGAATTTATCGATATACTTTAATGATGTGTTGGGTATATTCTACACATTTTTTTTATACAATCGCAGACACTTGAAAAACCACTAATCGTTACTTCACTTTACCTCCGATTTTATACCATATAGTTAACACTCTACCTATGGAGATCGATTTACAATTTTGGTCATTTCAGTTTAGCACCGTGACGTTGTAGATAACACCGTTGGCATCCGGCTATGCAGACTTTAAAAACAGCACACTTGGTCGCTGTAAACTCTACTTCTTAAAATTACAATATTTCGTCTTCATTACTGTTTGTAAGTTAGCGACAACAGGTTTTCTTAACTTTGGACACACGGTGATACTGTAAATGGAAATGATAAAAAGTCAATGCTTTTATCTTCTGGTTATTCGAGACATAATTAGGAAAAACTAAACATATCATCAAAATTGCCATCAACACTGCCAAGTGCAGCCCTAATTTCAAATCCTGATCTTGCTTATAGGATAGGTCTATGTCCATCAGAGGTTTTCTACCAATCATATATTTATATGCACCATAATATGTCATAACTGTAGATTGATGCCATAACAAAACGTCATCAAATTACAGCGAAAAGAAATTGTAAACGTCAAAGCCCAATAATTTATGATGCAGGCTGTGAAACGTAGCGAAGCAAGTTCAAAATCGACATTCGACTACTGTCTAAATATTGTTGTGCTTATTGCAGTAAACGTAGCAGATATGCTGTAACTACATTAACTACAATTAATGTAGTTACAGCATACGACATTTTAAAAATTACAAGTAATATTATTTGACGTGGCTAGGTTTAAAAAAATACCAATCAAATTCTTTTTTTTGCCATAGGTAAACTATAGAAAAATTGTAATATATATTTAAGAATTATTATTTCTATATAAGCTTTTTTTATTAATTAACTATACTTACTCAGTATTATACTCTATAGATGAAATCTTTAAGTACTCTATATAAATACTTGGTGACTTCAATAACCTCCAAGTCATCGGATTAAACAAATTTGTCTCATACTTCCATTCAACTATTACAGATAAAGGTGGGTAACCTGTATCCTTAAAAGGCACCATCTTTGTTTCTACATCGCCTGGTTTGTAATATTTCCTAGAATAGAAGAACAAATCTTAAATATACGTTTTATTTTAAAACTAATAAAGTTTATGAAAATACTGTAAAATAAAAGTAAACGTCAGTCAGTTCAGAACAATTGATTGTACATTATGCTAACAAACAAAACACAAAACATTTTTTTAAACAGAATAACAACTAATCAAGGTATGGCGCAGGACACCACTATCGTTAATAATTGTAATTACATAATAAATTAAATCTATATTAAAACATAATAGGTTGGGGAAAAAGTTTCTTCGCATTTTTTAAGAATATTCACAACATTTATTAATATAGTTTATTTACATTTAACTTAAGTATGCAGGTACCATTTTGTTCGATAACTTTTTGCCATCTTGTAAGTTTGAAATTTTGGGACTTCTAAGCAAAATACCGCGACAATTGGTTTTGGCAGTCCTCTCGTGATGTTAACCTGACACTGACAAAAGAATTCTGAAGAGACCGAAACAGGTAGAAATCTGAAGGTGTCTACACAGGTAGAAATCAGAACTCTACGGCGGAAGCATTAACACCTTCAGCCAAGCTCTCTTAATTTTTTCTGAGTGGCTAAAGATGTGTGAGGTCTATTTATTAGGATGACAAACTACTTTTAATCACACATTTTCCTAATTTGAATTTGTTATTATCTTCTTCAAAATTTATACTTTTAATGATACCAAAATCAGCCAGATACAAATAGTATAGCCAAAGAGATTTTATTTCAAGTTCATACATACTATAATGCGAGAAGACTTTTTCCCCAACCTATTATTATGTTCATATTAGCTATGGAGCTAACAAGAAAAGTTTCGATATAATATATAATCAACACACATCTGCCACGTTATTAATAGCGATAATTATACCGTAAGAAATATCAAGTACCGCGTCAATTGACACAACTTTAAAAATATTTAAAAAAGGTGAACTAAACTATGCGTATGTGTCTCTAAGGCTGAAGGTCACAGTCAAACAGTAAATACACAAAATCGAAGAGGCAGAAGAGAAAGAGATTTTTGCAGTATTTAATTATGTAAATATTTTTTTTTTTATTTAAAAACTAAATGAAGTAACAACATTTCTCTGAAGTCTATTTAGGACAACGTGGCAGATTGTACTAAATAGGCGCGTCCTAATAGTCATAAACTTATAATGATAATAATCTGTAGCGGGCAAATGTCAGTCTGTTTTAACTGTCAGTCTAGTTTTAAATCCATAAGACCTAATTTGAATGTAAAGATTATTAGGTCCTTAAAAAAACTCTTCACACATTTTCCACCAATTCCTTTCCCTCCTTTCACTTACGACAATCGGGACAACACGTGCTGAGCATCGCCATCTTAGTATCCAAGCCAACGGAACAATATACTTCTATAAATATATAGGTATATTATGTTCAGCTTTATCGACTGTCCTTGACATACATTAGCGTCACGCAATTTTAATTTCATCTAATCTCAAACTGAGCACCTATTATATAATAGTTTTATAATAAAATACAATCAAGTTCGGTTTTCGACCGATGATTGTTATCGTTTTTATTTTAAATAGACCTTTGTCTCCATGTTATGTATCTTTATCATTATTATACGTTACCTAAAATGTCAAGTTTATAGTAAAGTTTTCTTTGGTATTTAATTATTTAGCTAACGGATATGGAAACTTTTTTCTTTTCCTCCAATGTATGTAACATTGAAGAAAAAGAAAAAAGTTTCCATTTGAAAGTACTTACAAGTATGTACAGATTGTGAGCCTTAGAGTTTTCTTTGAATAACCCATTGGTACGAACCTACCATCTGGGGATCGAACTCGGATTGCACGGAATTGCGAGTCAAGAGACACGTACTCAAGCAGGGCATGGTTTAAAAAGAGTTTCAGTAATTTAAAATTTAATAAACTTGTAAAGAACATTAGCTTTATATGTTAAGAACCGTTTTTGTTCATTTTTGTTAAAACTCAATGAAACTCAGAATTGGGTTTCGGCATTTTGGACCCCCTGGAAAACATATTTGTGGAAAATGTCAATAATAAAACGATTTTTATAAAAGGAGATAAAGTTTTGAAGAATATGTTAACGAATTGATATGTTGTGTATTATGCTGAAACTCGCCAATTAATACACTTTCAAGACTGCGTTTAGCTGTTACTTACTGTTCCTCGTCTAAAAGCTTGTGGTCACTTCTACTGTTGTTCCTATCAACCAGAATTAATGAGATCCTTCCAACGTCTGGACCGTGGACTCTGCTTTCCGTGGAATTTGACACCTTGAGGGTAATTTTATAGTGCACCCCTGCAAAAACATAAATTAAACGTGAAGCGAAAACTTCACTGTATATGTTTCTTAGTCAATACAAATTCTTCCCTCAGAAACTTTTTAGTTACTTTGTATTAAACAATATCTTAATATCGCCTCTGTTACCCACTCCTTTCCTTTCTTTAGAAGATTAGGGTGTAACAATGCACCTGATAGTAACTATGCTTGTAGGCAATAAAAGACGGTTAAAGATTGTCAATCCTAAAGACGAAAAGGAAATGCGTTTTAAACTTTAATTACACTGGCTTTTTGTACTCATCAAACCAGAACACTGGAGGTCTTACACTGTTATATGGGACAGAAGTAGGAAAGCATAGTTAGATATTGATAATAAAAATTTACGAATATAAATGGTACGCAAGTTTTTGAAAAAACTCATTAGTACAAGCCACCTATACATACCATCTGGATAGATACCACCTGGATATCGAACTCGGGTCTCTTAGACTTGAATTCCTATCACCCAACCACTCAGCTATCGTGACCTTCCTCTGGTTTGTTGCAAATAGCTATGATGTGGTCACTAAGCATCAGATGGACTGTTAATTTATACTTTATTTTACTTATAAAAAGTCAATGAAGGTTGAATAAATCAATGAAGAAGAAAAAACTCAGGTTTCAATCTTAAAAAATTATTTTAAAATTACTAAAATTACTTTGAATTTGATTTAAACACTTACTGCAATATGGTTTTGAGCCTCCGGTAAGAGAATAAAGAGATATATGTGAATTAGAATTGACCAGGCCTCCAGCTTGCAGTCTCTTGTACATATAGTAAGAATGATAACCCATAGGGATGCAATAATGCTTGTTGTCACACGTAGTACAGTTACCAGCTAGAAATGCCTTAAACAAGAAAAACAAAAATAATTCTTTAATCCAGATTTAGAAAACCAGACCATCTGATTGATAACTCCGCCTATTCTTGGGTTTTGAAAACTCTGTCTAAAATATTCAGGATAATTAATAGGTTGGGGAAAAAGTCTTATCGCATTATAGTATGTATGAACTTGCAATAAAATCTCTTTGGCTATACTATTTGTATCTCGCTGGTTTTGGTATCATTAAAAGTTTAAATTTTAAAAAAGATAATTCCAAATTCACATTAGGAAATGTGTGATATTTATTTATTTATCACACTGTCAAGATGAGTGAATCTAATGAAGAAGTTCGATACATTTTAAAATTTTACTAATAAAAAGGTAAAAATGCAACGCAAGACCCGAAAAAAATTTACGATGCTTATGGGCCTAGTAGTCTGTGAGATAAGCACAAATTTGGTTTAAACGTTTTAAATTCGGAAATTTTGATGTGAAAGATGCACGTCACTCTGGTCGCCCTGTTACGGATAAAATAGATGCCATTTTCGAAAAAGTGGAGCAAGATCGGCATAATAGTAGTTACAACATAGCTGAAGAACTGGGAATTAACCACAAAACAGTTTTGGCGTACTTGAAAAAACTGGATCACGTACGACAAGAACGTGCGAAAAAAGTCATTTGTTGGAGCTGGTAACAGAAATACTAGTAATGTTATTTGGCAATTGTAGTATTCTTTACAAAATAGAGTCACGTATAGTTTGATATATACATATCTAACCTCATAAGATTCACATTGCACCGCCATAAAGGTGCACGAGGGTGCAATACTTTCGGTAAACAGTTCGTAGCTTCTCTCGTGATTGCAACTGACAAACTTCAACACTTGCGTGTACATATCGCTGCTGCCCACTTGACCTTGAGAGCCGTCATTCTTACAACCGGGTTGGGTAGAACCACCATTCGGATAGAAATCTACGTGGCCAATCGCTTCTGAGATACCAAATCCTAAAGAAAGAGAAAATGATTTTGTTAACTTTTGGCCAGGATGTCGATCTTTATTAGAATTAATGAATATATTTGTTTTAACCCTGATCTTAAATTTCTAGTGCAATATCTAGACGTAAGCGTTCAATTCGCGAGCTGTAACTTTAATTGTGTGGTGCACTTCTTGCCTAACAAACGCAAGCCCAGAACAGTGCGCGCGTCTTTCACGCGCCCAGTGTGTGTGCAAACAGTTCCGTCTGTATATCTTAGTGGTTAATTTTCAATTTTCGTCTGTCCACGTATTGAGCCTTCGGCAACAAGGAGCAAATTGAGTGAGTGAGCGGGAGGGAAAAAATATGCGCAGCACTCGAGTGAAGCCGTGAAGGCGTGGGCAGCTCAGGATCGCGCAAATTCGCCAGAATTGGACACACCCTAATATCGCCAAGAAGTAGAAGAGTATTTTAATTTTTCTTCATTTCAATTGTAAAGTTTTATCCGTCGAAACGTGTCTGTTATAGTTTTTAGCTAGTTACTAATTCAAAATACACATAGATTTCTCACATTTGGATATCTGACAAAAATAACTCAAGAGTTTAATATCGAGTTATTTTATTATTGAGTTACTATTGAGTTATTATTATATATTGAGTTATTAAGATAGTTTACTATTGAGTTATTTTTGTTAATTATAGTTTCTGCTTTCTTAATTGAATACAAACATCCCATGACCAAAATCCCATAGATTTTTCTAACATGTGCTCATTAAACGTGATCCGGCATTCAGCGACAGACAAAAACATTTAAATAACGGAAAAAACACGAATAAAAAAATATTTATTACCTGAAAAATAAAGCGGCATGGCATTACTGTGTATGATGTCGACATATTTAGCGTCGGATCGATCCAGTCGTACCAATGTGACAGTGTTACTGAAATATGGCGCCGCTGGGTCCAATCCCGTTATCCTTCCCAACTTGAGGTTAAATTTCTGCAAAATATTTGTAATATTATAATACTCTGTATATCATACATAATAAAGGATATTTTATACAATGTTAAGGCAGCTTTATAAACATTGTTCCGAATAAAAGTAAAGAAATAGATGCCAATATGAAATGTATTTAGTACGTGACTATACCAACCTTTTGTAAAGCGTGACCACAATATCCCGCTAAATGTGCACCTAGGGAATGCCCAATAAAATGAAAATTGTCCAAATTAGGTAAACCCAACATGCTCTGAAAAAGAAATAAAAAGGTTTTTTTATATAGTACATTACATAACATTTTCTGTAGGCATAAAAGTAATCCTAAACAAGTTCTTCTTTTCTTCTAGACTCAGAACTCTATCTTTCTCTTCTCTTATCTTTCACCTACCCTATTTTAAGGCACGCTACTGCTCGCATTTATACACTTTTAACTGGAAAGTTTTCATTCAGTCCCATAATATGAGAGACTGGATGCTCCCAGTAATCACCAAAATGTACGTCGCCAGCGTGAGTTAGAGCCGCAATTCGTAGTTGCAAAGACAGGAAAACAAAAAACTAGGATCTATGGTTTTGGTATTGTATAATATGATTGATAAGTATTTGATATTTGTTCTACACAGACCAATAGAAGCCAATTAAATAAAACGGCTTGATGAATGAATGGGTAATACATCCAAATAAATATATGACGATATTCGTAGGTCCTTTTTCGAAAAAACCCTGATGCAGAACTGGAGATGAAAATCATTAAAATAATCGTATACCAACAGCATCAAGACTGAAAATGCAAATAGCATCATATAGTCATAGAATGGAATTGCTACACTTACGTATAAATTATGTACGAGATGCGCAGTCATGGCGCCCACAAGTCTTATATTCGCCACAGCCTGGCCGTAAGGCGGCTGAGATCCTTTCCGCCAGTCCACTACCAGAACTGTCGCGCCATCATTGCCTTCTATATTTAAAAGGGCTTCAGTCATATCTTGCACCTGTAAAATTATATTTTTTTACGGGAGTTGCGTGAAAAAGAGCTAAAGTCCACCTAAACGGTCACCTAAAAGCAATTGCAAGCCAAAGCTACTACATACCACTTCAAAAGATAATTGTACACCCGTTATTACCGCCGATGGCAAAAATGGAAAACCTAATAGACCATGACACTTTTTCTTTTATAAAAATAAATTAATTTCGAAACCGAAATAGATAACAGTGTGGTCAGACCTATATTACTTCTGATCAGAACATTACTTCAATTAGTATAACATACATACAAAACGGCCTATTAAATTCTACTGTAGGACATAGGACTCTCACATAGGATTGGCGATCGCAGTAAAAGACCACTCGCAGCTCAGACGCTGCTGATCATCTTAGGTCTGATTATTTTTGTCTGATATTTTTGATGATGGTTATTGCGCCATCTATCGGTTGCCATAACGATTTTCTGGGTTGTTTCCCTTTGTCGCCTCATACGACACCCACGGGAAGAAAGGTAGGTCAGTATTCTTACAGCGTTACCACACGGTAGAATCTTTTTTTTCTTTTCGGTAGAATCTTTTTGTTTGTTCAAGTAACACAAATATTAATAAAATAAATATTAACATTTGTGCTGGAAATAAGTAGCAACGGTTAAAAAATCACCAGATATTCTAATCTTCTTGACATGTTTGTTATACAGTTAAAGAAATAAATAAAAATTTTTACGCAATTCCTAATACAGGGGTAGACAGAGGTCCCTTCGACCCACCTTCCACCGAAGATATTTTAAGAACTACGTGACAGGTGGCGAGCCCGTCGCCGAATTTATGTTCTAGCCAACGATATAATTCGTACATAAGTTTTTGAAAAACCAATTGGTACGAGCCTGCCACCTGGGGATCGAACTCCGGACTCTTGACTCGAAATTCCGACCACCCAACCACACGGCTATCATGAATATACAGTCACACTGTATTTCCTAATAAGGAAATTTTTAAAGTTATAAAACGGTAATATTTTAATACAATTGAGAAGTCATATTGTAAGCAACGATATCAATCTGCCTCTACCAAGTTGGGTGAAGTAAGTAACTTTAATGTTTAATTTACCCATTTTTTGTGGCCGCCATCCAAAAACCCATGGGAGATCAAATAAAACGGCCCTTTTGGATCAATATTAGCATTTCGTATTTTATCAGTATCATGTGCTTGCAAAAACAACGGTATCTTACGATTCTGTCTTGTAAATGCTGCATACCTGCAAAAATAATATAACTACATAAAATGTCTTATATACGAAAAATACAAATACATACATACAAAATAATACTCTATTTATTTATCTTCACGCACAGTCCCTGACCGGGTAGCCAGAGAGAACAGATCGCTAAGTGTCACGATCAATGTCAAATAATAATGAAAAATGTCAAGTAGATGTAATAACTAATTGTCATAAGATTTTTAGGTAGGCAAAGTCTTTAGAGAACCACTGTAGTCAACAAAATTCCGAGAGGCACATGTAAATGGCATATGTCCATTTTCTGTGTAACAAACCCAGTATGATTATGATGTGTTCTGTGTATTATATATTATACGATTAGACGACCATAGTTGTTACTGTTCGGACCCTTTGAAGACCTTCGAAGCTATGGGTCGTGGGTCCGATTCCCATTAGAATCAATGTTTGTTTTCGAGTCAACAACGTTTATTTTTTTATATAAATATTTACATTAATAAAGAAAAATATCTTCACGCCGTGCCCAATATTGGGGTAGGCAGAGATCTAAACAATGCAGTCTTTTCGACCCGGAGACATTTTTTGTGACAACGTGACAGGTTGTGAGCCCGTCACCGACTTGGTGTCCAAGCCAATCGTACGTAATATATAAGTTTTTGAAATAACCCAAACCCCCGTGTAGTGGTAGTAATAAAGTCAGTAGAGTTGGGCTTCACTTTTCTCTACTCTCGCTTCTACTTCTTGGATCAAGTAACATATGCCATTTATTTTTGCATGCCGTATTGAGCAATATAATGAGGTATTAACAAATAATAATGATTTTACTGCCCGAGTCTATTAACCATCCATATACAATTCAAGTAAACGCCAAAAAGCTCACAGCTTATCATTGCTCTTAATACTCCGCCTCCGGTGGGAAATGGGCCGAAAATATTTAATTGTCCCGATCTCTGTCTAACCCAGCATTGAAAAATGCACAGTTATAATGCAATATAGTAACGTGTACTGTCGCACTTTTATAGAATTCTCTGAAATCTATATTTTTATGGAATTATCTTATAGAAACGATAGCCGAGTGGTTGGGTGATCGGAATTCGAATCGAGAGACCCAAGTTCGATCCCCAAGTGACATGTCAATAGGTTTTTTCAAAAACCTATGAACGATTCATGTCATTGGCTTGGACATAAAAGACGGCAACGGCCTGTCAAGATGTCCCAAAATATATTCGGTGGAAGGTGAGTCGAAGGGACTCGTCTAGACGAGTCCCTTCGACTCACCTGGCGCACAGAGGTCAAGTCTAGACTTGACCTCTGTGCGCCATTGTCACGCCCTTCCCAACACAGGGGTATAGTGTTGGGAATGGCCTGAAGATATTTATTTATTCTGAAATCTAAGAATAATATTAAACGACAACTCTAAATACAGTGGTGCCACCCCTGATATTGAACTTACGAAATAGTATTGTTATCTGACATCCCCGCAACGGGCAAGCCCACGGTACAAAGGTCAATAGACCTTCGAATGCGGACACATATTGCATCAAAAATAACATGTTTATCAATTAATAGATATATACGTCACATTGCAACCGACGGCTGTTAACATTTGTTTTGTCTTCGTTAACAATGGATCGATGTCACGGACGAGCCCCCGGACTTTATCTTACGAAGATATTAATTTAAAATTTACTTATCGTGTTTGAAACTGTAGTCGTTGCCTTTTAAAGTTATTATACACGGCCCTTTGTCTGACTATAAATAACAGACGAAAATTATAGAAAATGATTATTCCCTGTATCCCTATAAAATTTTAATATTTATTTTCAATTTACAGTTATCATTAGTATACAAAAATTAACCATAACGTGACAAGTTAACAGGAAATTTTGAAGTTAATACGAAATAATTTCGTCTGAATGTAAATTTTAATGTTTTGACACAACCTTCGTCGTCTTTTTAATCACATAATATCCATTTTGAATGTAATGCTCTGAAAGACTTCATAATAGGTTGGGGAAAAAGTCTTTTCGCATTATAGTATGTATGAACTTGTTATAAAATCTCTTTGGCTATACTATTTGTATCAGGCTGGTTTTGATTTCCTAAGATTATTCCAAATTGAAATTAGGAAAGTGTGTGGTTTTTATTTATCTTTCATACTGTCAAGATTAGTGAATCTAATGAAGAAATTCGATGGAACGCAAGCCGCGAAAAAAATTGGTGCCTCTATGACCGATTATTTCGATGATCGTTGAGAAAGATTGTCGACGTAAAGAAAGCAACCTATAAATTCCCACTGCTATGCAAAGGCCTCATCTCAAACGTCATTTAAAAAGATTAAAGCAGGTCCTGCGCTTTGCACTGGAACCAGTTTGCGGGCTTCACGATTCTTGAAGAATATTGTCCTGACTTAGGCAGAATTCTGAAAAGAGAGTCCATAACCCTAAGAAAGAAGAAGAAGAGAATAATATTAAACGACAACTCTAAATACAGTGGTACCACCCCTGATATTGAACTTACGAAATAGTATTGTTATCTGACATCCCCGCAACGGGCAAGCCCACGGTACAAAGGTCAATAGACCTTCGAATGCGGACACATATTGCATCAAAAATAACATGTTTATCAATTAATAGATATATACGTCACAGATATACACGCAACCGACGGCTGTTAACATTTGTTTTGTCTTCGTTAACAATGGATCGATGTCACGGACGAGCCCCCGGACTTTATCTTACGAAGATATTAATTTAAAATTTACTTATCGTGTTTGAAACTGTAGTCGTTGCCTTTTAAAGTTATTATACACGGCCCTTTGTCTGACTATAAATAACAGACGAAATTTATAGAAAATGATTATTCCCTGTATCCCTATAACAAATTTTAATATTTATTTTCAATTTACAGTTATGATTAGTATACAAAAATTAACCATAACATGACAAGTTAACAGGAAATTTTGAAGTTAATACGAAATAATTTCGTCTGAATGTAAATTTTAATGTTTTGACACAACCTTCGTCGTCTTTTTAATCACATAATATCCATTTTGAATGTAATGCCCTGAAAGACTACATAAAGGTTGGGGAAAAAGTCTTTTCGCATTATAGTATGTATGAACTTGTTATAAAATCTCTTTGGCTATACTATTTGTATCAGGCTGGTTTTGATTTCCTAAGATTATTCCAAATTGAAATTAGGACAATGTCTGGCTTTTATTTACCTTTCATACCGTCAAGATTAGTGAATCTAATGAAGAAATTCGATGGAATGCAAGCCGCGAAAAAAATTGGTGCCTGTATGACCGATTATTTCGATGATCGTTGAGAAAGATTGTCGACGTAAAGAAAGCAACCTATAAATTCCCACTGCTATGCAAAGGCCTCATCTCAAACGTCATTTAAAAAGATTAAAGCAGGTCCTGCGCTTTGCACTGGAACCAGTTTGCGGGCTTCACGATTCTTGAAGAATATTGTCCTGACTTAGGCAGAATTCTGAAAAGAGAGTCCATAACCCTAAGAAAGAAGAAGAAGAGAATAATGTTTTTATTCTTATTATTTATGATAAATTAAGGATTTTTACAATGTTTTCCTTCATGGTATTTAACTTTTAAAATTGCAGTTTACACATTTCGAGGTTTCTATCTAGGGATTCAAACCAAAGTTACTGGCGTACTATAAGTGACCGTACTATGGTGACCACTATGCCACCACAGTATACATGAATCGACGCACGGAGCTCTATCAATTTGCTACTGATAGTAAGCAGTTTAACTTACTGTGACATAAATTGTTTAAATCATAAACACGAAGCGGATCTCGCTAATTAAACTTTGAGCCTCATTATATCGTAGTAGGAAAACATTACGATAGCAAACAATCTTATCTTATGTACGTTCACATTTATGTATTCAAGTTTATCGGACCACACCCACATTTAATAATTTATCTTATTGGATGCGTTGAATCTCTTTGATGCATCAATCTAACACTGAATGTTTTATCTCGTTAAGTTATCTAATAAATTATTTAAAATAAACTGAATCAAATGACTGCAGTAATACTCTGATTGTGCAATGTTTATTTCCTTTTCCATTTCGTATGTTAAAGAAAGTTGGATACCGTATTTTGAAAATCTTGTATATAATATAATCATCGTCTTGAAACAGGTATGTAAGGATCGTGACACATGGCGATCTGATCTGTCTAGCTACCCGTCGTGGATAGTGCGTGAAGACAAATAAATATATAAACCCTTTTCGGAATCTTTAAATAGTTTAACCCACATTGTAATAACTTATCCCAGCTTGTTTCCTTATAAATTTGAAGATAATTTCGGTCCGTGTTATGCTGCGGCATGTTTTTAAAAAATTTGTAGACGCAAAGAAACACACGCATTCGTACATACACGTGCGTCGTACTCACCAGTTATAAACCGCCAGACCTCAGGGCTCGTCCAGGTTCAATTGCCAGCAGAGACATTGTAGAAAATCATTTTTACTACATTGTCTCTGGATGTTCATTGTTTTCGTTTCCATGAAATAAGTGCTTTGGCTACTTACTTCAGAGTTATGTACATGACGATGTCCCTAAGTATTATATTATGTAATATATTATTTATTTATTTATTTATATTAATAGTCAATGCACGATAGCCGAGTCACGATAATCGTGTGGTAAGGTAATAGGAATTCGAGGCAAGAGACACGAGTTCTATGCCCAGTGAGTTTTTCAAAACTTATGTACGATTTCTATCGTTGGCATGGACATAAGGACGGCGATAGGTTCACCACTTGTCACGTTGTCCCAAAATAAGCTCGGGTGAAATGTGGGACGAAAGTACTTAATTATCTAGACGAAAGTTCTTTTGCTTCCTCGTTCTTTTGTTCATTATTTCCATCGAATCATAAATCATAACACAAGTGTGTTATGGAATCAGAAACAACGAAGGTAATACAAACGCGAGGACAGCAACAAAAATGGGCGTAAAGTTTGGACATTTTATTTCCTAAATATTAGGTTTCGGACGATACCAAATGTAATATAAAACTCCAATAAAATTTAAGATAAATATCGCTTATATCAGCTTGCCTAGTATTACTCGTACATTAAAAAGCTATCGCTTATGTCGGTAGTGCGTGGGTACTGAGAATCGGCAGGAAAACACAACGGGAAAAAACAACAAGAGAATAATGTTTTTATTCTTATTATTTATGATAAATTAAGGATTTTTACAATGTTTTCCTTCATGGTACTTAACTTTTAAAATTGCAGTTTACACATTTCGAGGTTTCTATCTAGGGATTCAAACCAAAGTTACTCGCGTACTATAAGTGATGATATTGTGACCACTATGCCACCACAGTATACATGAATCTGACATACGGAGCTCTATCAATTTTGCTACTGATAGTAAGCAGTTTTAACTTACTGTGACATAAATTGTTTAAATCATAAACACGAAGCGGATCTCGCTAATTAAACTTTGAGCCTCATTATATCGTAGTAGGAAAACATTACGATAGCAAACAATCTTATCTTATGTACGTTCACATTTATGTATTCAAGTTTATCGGACCACACCCACATTTAATAATTTATCTTATTGGATGCGTTGAATCTCTTTGATGCATCAATCTAACACTGAATGTTTTATCTCGTTAAGTTATCTAATAAATTATTTAAAGAAATAAACTGAATCAAATGACTGCGAAGTAATACTCTGATTGTGCAATGTTTATTTCCTTTTCCATTTTCGTATGTTAAAAAAAAGTTGGATACCGTATTTTGAAAATCTTGTATATAATATAATCATCGTCTTGAAACAGGTATGTAAGGATCGTGACACATGGCGATCTGATCTGTCTGGCTACCCCGTCGTGGATAGTGCGTGAAGACAAATAAATATATAAACCCTTTTTCGGAATCTTTAAATAGTTTAACCCACATTGTAATAACTTATCCCAGCTTGTTTCCTTATAAATTTGAAGATAATTTCGGTCCGTAATATGCTGCGGCATATTTTTTAAAAAATTTGTAGACGCAAAGAAACACACGCATTCGTACATACACGTGCGTCGTACGCACCAGTTATGAAGCCGCCAGACCTCAGGGCTCGTCCCGGGTTCAATTGCCGGCAGAGACATTGTAGAAAATCATTTTTACTACATTGTCTCTGGATGTTTGTTGTTTTCGTTTCCATGAAATAAGTGCTTTGGCTACTTACTTCAGAGTTATGTACATGACGATGTCCCTAAGTATTATATTATGTAATATATTATTTATTTATTTATATTAATAGTCAATGCACGATAGCCGAGTCACGATAATCGTATGGTAAGGTAATAGGAATTCGAGGCAAGAGACACGAGTTCTATGCCCAGTGAGTTTTTCAAAACTTATGTACGATTTCTATCGTTGGCATGGACATAAGGACGGCGATAGGTTCACCACTTGTCACGTTGTCCCAAAATAAGCTCGGGTGAAATGTGGGACGAAAGTACTTAATTATCTAGACGAAAGTTCTTTTGCTTCCTCGTTCTTTTTTTCATTATTTCCATCGAATCATAAATCATAACACAAGTGTGTTATGGAATCAGAAACAACGAAGGTAATACAAACGCGAGGACAGCAACAAAAATGGGCGTTAAGTTTGGACATTTTATTTCCTAAATATTAGGTTTCGGACGATACCAAATGTAATATAAAACTCCAATAAAATTTAAGATAAATATCGCTTATATCAGCTTGCCTAGTATTACTCGTACATTAAAAAGCTATCGCTTATGTCGGTAGTGCGTGGGTACTGAGAATCGGCGGGGAAAACACAACGGGGAAAAAAAAACAACAAACTGCCAACGTTTAATTAACAAAAAAATACCCACGGGGGGTCATCAGAGTCAGTACCACACTCGGTCTATCCAGTACCCACCTTCCACCGAAGATATTTTTGGGACAACGTGACAGGTGGTGGGCTCGTCTCAGTCTTTATGTTCAAGCCAACAATATAAATCGTACATAAGTTTTTTTGAAAAATCCTATTGGTACGAGCCATGGGAATCGAACTTAGGTCTCTCGACTCGAATTCCGATGACATAATCACTCGGTTATCGTGACTCCTTGGAGGAGGAGGATTTGTGTGATAAATATTAATATATGTTCTCGAGTCACAGATATTCAAATACATATATGTATCTTTTTTCTACCTAATCACCATCCACTTGCCAAGACACAGAATTCTTCTTGGAGGCTATATCACGTGTGCTATTGTTAAAAAATATTATATTATTATCAGAGTAGAAAACAATTTCTCGTTAGAGTAAATATGGCGTTTGTATATTTATAGCAATTATATATAATTAATTTTAATGTATGAATAAGAACAAGATAGAAAGCACTAATTGACTGTTTGTTTGTTTTAAAATTGTTAGCGATCCAGAAGCACGACGCAGATTCTGTAGACATTCTTCTGTCTACAGAAACTTTTGGGTTATCCTCTTCTTCCTTTACAGTCCTTTTATTTGTCTTTTTAGTTCCCGTACATTATAAATAACTAAATCATTTTATTACCGGCAAAATATTTTGGCAGTGTTTAAAAAACCGTAGATGTGTGATGGTGCAGAGTACACGAATTGTTTAAAAAATTGGTTAAGTCGTAATATATTTCATACGATGAGTCGTTTGAAATTCTCTTTTTAAAAGAATATTATCATTGCCGGATAACATTACTACTAGTAATGTTATTCCCCAATGATAATATTCTTGTTATTCCTGTTAAACATTTCCTCAAAGCTGCAAAGCTTATGCCTGGAGTTGTTCACAACAGTCGTATGCCGGGCCCGAACCTGTTACGTTATGGATCGCTGTTCGCCCCTTAAACATTAATTAGGCAATTGACGCTTCATTTCAATAGTAATATTTATTTTACTGAAAAGTATAGGTATGTACGCTGTATTCCAAATATCATTAATAATTAAATCACCATAAACTAATATAATTAAGATTTTTAGAATTTATCGTAAAATCAGAGGCGAGAAAAATTGTTTTAACGGGAATTTTATTGAATAATAGTTCATGTGATTATAAGTAAGGATACATTTAATTAATAGATATAACTGAATATATAAAACAAATTGACATGTGGTATTGGTGTATTAGCCTTAATAAATTTATGGCAACATTTTTTTTATCAAACCTATGTTGTGCAGTGCACACCCCAGAATAATTTAGTCCTTTTGAATCACATTTCTTGAGTAAAGTAGCTTGAGACAACGTGACAGGTGGTAAGCCTATCGCCTTCTTAGAGTAGAATCTACAGATACAAATCTTGCATAAGTTTCAACAAAAAATCATTGGACGCCTTTCTAGCTTTCTCGCCTTTCTAGCTTTCTAGCTTTCTCGAGCTGGAAACTTCTGATATTTTGATAGGAATCTGTCTAAGATGCCATGTGTTAGACAGATTCCTATCAAAATATCAATATTTAAGCTGCCAATGATTTTTGGAAGGCTCTGTACACTTGCAGTATACTAAGGAGTGCACTCTCTTACCCATCGGCTGAATAGAGTTTGGTGTATTGCTACACATATGTATGATACGATATAAATCTGTCACTGAAGCCTATATTTTAAAAGTTTTATTTAGTGTAATTACACAATAATTGAACTGTGAACTATTCATCGTGTAAGCATCAAATGAAAATCATTTTAATGTAAACAATATTACCGACCTCACTCCTAAGGACTCTGGTGGAACAGGAAAATAGTTATCAGGCCGATTTTCTGTCCACGGATAAGCCTTCGAGAAGCAACCATAAGTTCCGTAGCAGCGCTCCAACTCCGCATCATCTTAAGGAAAAAAGAATACTCTATTAATTAAAATCGGAAATTGGAAAGGGTGAACATAAATCAATTTTAAATAATATTTTGGGAACATAGACAATATATTTTCATAAATTCATTTAATTGCAAAGTTTAATTATATTAAACTTATGGTACATTTGAAAATGTCGTTTCTTAAAATTTATTGTATAATATTATTATCATTTGAGCCACCCAAAACTGGTAAAAATATGGCACAAATTAAATATGTAATATTTTTGCTAAGGAAAGAAGGGAAGTTTCAGGGCAATAAATTTTAAACGCGGTTAAAATTCACTCACTTTCACATAAAAAAGCAAAATGACAGCTTGTGATATGTCCACGTCCACTTATATCTTAAGAAATTTTCAAGCCTGTACGGGGCTGCGCAGCCGCAAATAGTAAAATGACAGCATGTCATCACTTTACATGTCCACCTCAAGATATAAAAGTCCTTTCAAATGTTTCTAAAGAAATATTCAAGCCGGTACGGGGCTGCGCTGCCGCAATGTGGGTAGGTGGACATCACATGTTCTTGAAAAAATTTTAAACAATAAAATGAATCTTGATTTTAAATTGAGAAAAAATTTTAAAGAAAATCCGGAAGCCGTTTTAGCAATGAAAAAAAAAACTATAATCTCCTTAACTCCAATTATTAAAGATTGCTTAAAGGACTACAAAATAAAACAAAACGTACCGTAAAAGTTGCCGGGGAAGCGGGTGACATCAGTTGAATTCTGCTTCTCCATCAGAACCATTATAGTTTGCAGCATTAGTGTAGCACTAGTTCTGTTATACATCTTCGTATACGAAACAAAATAAGCTCACAAAACTAGACGAAAAAAGTTTTGCAACTCAAACACACAAAACGTCACGATATTAGCGACAAATTCTGAGTAATGAAACACGATCAACGTTTGACCCGAGCAATACAGCTGGTTACGGACAGATCGAATGACAGTGTAATGTTAAGTGTTAGGCACTCGTTGTTTATATAGAAGCTCTGAAATATACGGGGATCTCTGTTTATAAATATCGAAACTCGCGACTTTACAATTATCTATCTTTATATACTACTACGCCTTTACACATAATTTAAAAATAATAAAGTCTCAATAAGATAAGGAGGGCTCAGGGCTTGTTGGTACTACCCAAGAATGCTGTGTAAGTGCACGCAAATTAAAATATTGTAGACAAACACTATTTAACTTATCTAAATTAATTATTAAATAGATCCGCATTGCCTTTACTTCGCAGACGTTCCGGGATGCGATGATAACAAAGGTTAGAACGTTATCAAAATTGCGGCTATTTGTTAAAAACGATTGACGCACGAACAGTCTAGTCGATGTTGTACATTACATACAAACGTATAGTTGGTGCTTAATTTATAAATACGTACTCACGTGGTCATTCCGCTAATTAATAAAACAATAAATAAAGCCGATAGTTAGGGTCAATCCAATTACGTTTAAAGTCCACAAATAAGTATGCATAAGTTGTTTATTGCGATTAAATACGAAAATAAAAAACATTGTTATGGTCATCGCCGTGTGATTGCGGCGTAAATACTTGCTGCCCCTTTTTTCCTGTGGCGGTCATAAGAGGCGACTGATAGAAACGTGAGAGGGTAAAAATAGTGAGGACTCAGTCTAGAAAAATATCAGACTAGAATTAAGCAGACCGGTGATGGACAACAGTGTCCAAGGTGTAAGACGTTTTGCAACTGCGATCGCCAAAAGTGGCGATTATAGTGAAAGAAGAGATATGTTTTGCACTGACTTTTTATTTATTTTTATTTAACAGATCTTAAGCAAATAATGGTCATAGATTAGTGAGCCACCCAGTGATGACCATAGCTGTTGAGAAAAGTTGAAGGAATGCGCATTAACCTTTTCCCTTGACGGGTTTCACCATTTTAAAACAGTAGGGTTTAGCATTCTCAGACCAATAAGTCGACAGACATTGCGGGGTGGCTGCAGCAGGGTAAACTTGGTTAGCCCACTTAGAGTGTACACTTGGCGTACTGACTACGTTTCTGGTTTATTGCCAATTTTTTTTTTGGTCTTACACAGCAAAGATGGAGACGCGGTAGAAGAGCGTTTTGGTATGCGGGATGTCTTCTGTGGTTAAGGTTCTGGTGGTGCTCGCACCGCTTTTGCAACTTCGGTGACGCTGCTGAAAGTGTAGTCGGTATTACGGTGCGCCGATCTCCTGGGCCCTTCGTGACCGAATATCATTTAGAATGGAGGCAGTTGGGCTGTTGCCACAAAATACGATTGAATACGTTGCCAGGCATCAATTGAATTTATAGCGCTATTTTCAAGAACTTTTTAAAATTTGCTATAAATTTTGCATATACAGAATTATATAATCTGGAGCATATAGCGACTTATCAAAAACTGGGTAGCTTTGCATCAACTTTGATTTTCTTGCATTCTTTTGAAAGCATGTTGTAGAAACTTCTTCTTGTACTATGTCGCAGGTATAAGCTAGTTTATAATGTGAAATATCTGCTTCTGGTTTCCTTATAACTTGTATAAATCATTATAGCATAAATTGATCGCTCCCCTTTCTAATTATATTGTGTTCAATATTGTATTACCTTTTTTTAAAAAAAAAGGTACAAAAAAAGGAACACCTAGGGAATTTCTTCCCAGCTACTCCCATAACGATAACCAATCGATGTACATATGTTTCTTATATCGATGAATAAATGACTAAATTTGATTATGATCAAGACCGTGATTTAGAGAATATAAGGAAAAGGACATCAACGGAGTCTGTTTGCTGTTTACTCAACATGTTGACTTGGAATTTCTTGACTGCCTTTAAAACTCTTCATTTAAGGATCGTCAAGCTTAACAAACGGGTTGGACACCTGTCACTTTAAACAGGCTTGCTCTTTCAGCGATCTGTTATTTTGATCTGCTGGTATTTTTCCGATATGGTTTTCCAATCTGTTGGAAGCCATTGTAATATTTATGGCGTTTGCCTTAGCTATCTCTGATAACACGTGATAAGCAGATTGTTACGTCAATACCACATTGCCGAATTGGAACTTTTTTGGATAAAAGTGGTTAACGAGTAATCGGGCTGCATGCGCGTTACCTACATATAGTGATGGCTACCAATACAAAAATGTCCACAATTATATAAGAGAATGTCACAAGGTGGTAAAGCTATCGCTGTCTCTGTCTCGCTGCCAACAAAAATGTTATGGCAAAACAAAAAGTTAAAACGAAAGAAGAAAAAGTAACGTTAATGAGGACAGGCCAAGTGCCACTCCCCGAATTCAATTACCGCTAAAGTGGGCGCGATTGTCCATTAAAAATAGATTTAATTTAATGTGTTGTAAAATAAATGAGTTTCAGTCTTAAACTTTATTAAACTTACTTGACTCAAGTAAACACAATTCGCAAAATAAAAATAATAATTTCATGCAAAACTTATTCTTTAGACATACCATAGAAAACCATTCGTACAATACTTTCGTAAAACAATCCACAATAATGGATTAAGTCAAAAGTTCTTTTCAATAAAATTATAACAATATTATTTAATAAATGCTTTGGCTGTAAAGAGATTCAAAAGCAAGTTAAAAAACGCTGTAGAACCTCATTATTGGCCAATTTCTATATCTTAATCAGCCAATATTGCTAACATAATGTAAATATTTACGAAAACTCAAGTATCTGCCATAAATAAGCTATTCTAACTGACTATATAAGCTATAGAAATTGGTCACAAGCCATTTTAAAACCAGTCTTTAAAAAAAACTACAAAATTCATATGCGACTTTAAATAAATTGATTAGCTAAAAATACAACAATAATAAATTAAAAAAACTAAGAGTTAACCTTCCTTGATTTATTCTTTGACGGCGTGGAAGAAAAGTTGCAATTAAATTTCATATCTTCCGTGAAAATATCGGACATAGACAACAAATCATTTTTATTTGTTGTCTGTACGAATTCCTCGACAGCGTTCTCTTTGTCGTTCAATTTCGCTTCGGAAAATCGCAATCCGGTGAATTTACGAACGGAATGCTCGCTCGTAGGATAAAAGTGCGTGCCATCTGCTGAAGTCTCATCTTTGAAACCGCTGTCAACTCTCATCCAATTCACGTTAGATATCTCTTTCAAAGCAGAACTACTATTATTAATCTTTGATATATTTGTTACAGTTAACTCTGAAGGTTTTATGGCACTTTCGTAATAACTAGAGGCGTTCGCGTAGAATGTATTCTCATTGAATCCGCTATCAACTCTTTTAAAGCTAGACGAACTGTCCCCAACTTTGGTATTTTGAGTATTATAGTTGAATTGTGATACGTTTTCAGTCAAAAATTTGAGATCGACCTCGTTAAAGTCTATTTTCTTATGTTCAAGACTTAGCGGGTTTTCTGAACTATCTAAGCTGTTATCTAAAGACATACGCGCGGGACTTGTCGCGATTGGCGCGCGAATTTTACTAATTTCGTGGGTAAGCACACTTTGTCTGTCTTTCCCCTTTATTGGTGTATCATTAAGCAAATTTAATTTAACATTATCTATCTTAGTGGAAGACTTTATATCACAGAATTGCTCGTTATATGATTCTAATTTCACTAAATGATGTATACTTGAATCTTCTACTATCGACCAAGTAGCTTTGGCCTCTCGTTCGTGACTGTTCTCTATATCATCTGGGAAAAAAGATATAATAGTTTTAAATACATTTGACATGCTGCTGATGTAGTAACATTAGATTTATTTATAACCTAAATTTGCGAGCACCTCTTAGAGAGAAATAAAAAAAAACTTTAACCCTGGCCTCACTCTCACTTGAATTGTTCATGCCATCACAGGAAACAATGTTTTATGTATGTAAGAGACATTTCGTTAGCGTTAAGACTTAATGGCCGAAAATAATGTTAGTCGCACATTTTGTACATATCAGGTATCATAATGAAGGCATGCAAAATGGATGTCATCAAACATGAATTAAAAAAATACAATAACTTAATGATTTCTTGTATTTACGCGAATACTACACATTTAAAATAAAACGATTTTCGGATTTCCTCCCGTGACCATGGATGCTGTAAAGCATCCGAAACGTGCGGAAATAAAAATAGTTTGTAAAAACTAATTAAAAACGCGATGAAATCCGAAAATCGTTTTATTTTAAATACAATAACATATAATAGTCCATTAAAGAAAATAGACATCTTCTACAACTATGAGAGCCTTAGTCGCCACTCTCGACAAACAAAAAAGCGATCAGAGTACCGCAACCTCCTCATTACCCGTCACTGGTCTGTATATTTTGGAATTTTTTCAAGTCTTGCGACATCCACAGTAAAAGGGTGAGAGGCCATTACTAAAGAAGTGAATAGTTGAGATATCACCCGCCTTTACTCATTCCTTTTGCCTCCCACTTCGCTACCATTCCTTAAATATATACCACCTTAATATATAAAAGGGCAGACTTTTATTTGACACACATATACAAAAGTTTTATATGTTGTTTGTATAATTATATCCTAATATTATATGACAAGAGAGAGAAGAAGGAAGAGTGTGGGAGAGAGAATAGTATAGTAATACCATATGAGGATAAATAACAAGACTGCAATACCTTGTGAACAGTTCTGGATAGATCCATCTATACTCATGTCCATGCTGAAATCAAGTTTCTGAACTGAGCGGCTCCGATTAAGGCTGGACATACTGAGGCTGCGTTTCTCAGAGATTAAGCTGGAATTTCTCCTTGATTTCATTGGGGAATCCTTTAGAGATGCACTACGTTTTAAACACAATTTGTTAGGTGTTAATTTACAGAAACACGGCCGCTTCTTTTCGCTTTCCGATTCTGATACAATGCAGTCCAAACATGTTGCCATTGCTTCCGATTCCGGCGACGTAAAGTTATTTTTCTGAAATTAAAAAGCATACTTATAGGTACCATATATTGTGCAGTTATAAATAAATAAAATACTTACACAGAGAGGGACAATATGACATACATTGCTCTGATCCCAAAGTAAGCAGCATTTACGGAAACAAAACAAAGAAGCTACCACAAACACGAGAAAATGTAGAAAAAGCATATTCTGCATTGACCCGCCCGGGAATCGAAGCCGGAACCTCAGAGCTGGCGACACCATGAAACCAGTGTACACGACGTATGGCCAGGCCACGCAGGCTATCGCACATTGGACTGTATGAACAAACTAATTAATGTAATTTGAATTTCTGTAGCTCAACTTCTACATAAAACTAAATAAGGTGGTAGTAACCCAACCATAGACTAGTTAGTAGAATTAAGGACTTCCGTGAACGGGTGGCGTTAAAACTGGTTTTCAAGGGGTTGCTATCTCTGAGGTCCTGAGTACAATTCCCGGATGGGAAAATGTGGAAATACCACTTCTTCTGCATTTTCTCAGGTCTGGGTGTTTGTGGTGCCATTGTTGTTTCCTATTTAATACCACAAGTGCTTTAGGGACTTATTTTGGGATCAGAGCAATGTATGTGATGTTTTCCCAATCTATGAATGTATATCTGTGTATGAATACCTATGTATGTATTAATTAACGATAACATTGAGAGCTAAAATTCATAACTTTTTACATAGGAGTAAACAATACTATTTAAGTACTTGTAGTGTTGTGCTTTGTTGAAAAAAAAAACTTTTTAAAATAATCTAAATACATTACCTCCTCATCACTGGATGCTTTATTTACAGGTGAAATGGACACGGAGGCAAGAGATGACGATGTAGCTGACTGTTGGTCATTACGCTTCGGCGTAAGGAACTCTATAGGACTGAAGCATGGCTCACCAAAGTCAACAACATCCAATATCTTATTACGGTAACATGGCTTGCTGTTCTCATGTGCAATGCCTTTATTTAGTGGAGTACCGAATGTCCTCTTCAAACCCTTTGCTACCAAGTCTCGACTCTAGAAGACAATAAGTCACAATTCAATATTAAAATCAGTTTAGTTTTAATATTAGCCTATGATTTCCTTGTTGTATAAGCTTACTTTGTTCATATATGCTATGCAATAAAAAAATAACAAACCAAATAATCATAAGTCAAATGAAGTATTTCTAGTCATGCAGTGTCAGTTTATTATTTACCACTCCTTTTAATAGTGCCTAAGTCCTACAGTGGACTTCAATAAGTTGTTATTTATGTTCTGTGTATCCTAGTATCTTTGTAGTACCTAATATAATAAATGCAAATAATTTTGGGAGGATGGATGGATGTTTGTTACTCTTTTACGCAAAAACCACAGCATTGATTTTGATGAAACTTTACAGTAATCTAGCCTATACATCAGAATAGCACATAAGCTACTTATATAATTCATAATTACATTCATAAATGTAATAAATACAATTCATAATTTTTGTATTTTGGCAATAATATTGCGATAAGTCTCAAATAAGTCAGAAAAAACCCGCTTTGTTATTATAATGTATACTGCCTACATAAAGATGACTGTTAACTGATGAAGTCACATGAAGACATTGTGTATTGTGGAATTGTTTGTCTCAAAATTTTTCTGAATATAAGTCCGGGACAGAACACCTTTTTGCAGAAGCCAATATGTACCATATAAATATATATATATATATATATATATATATATATATATATATATATATATATATATATATATATATATATATATATATATATATATATATATATATATATA
Organism: Sericinus montela; assembly: GCA_029286605.1. NCBI lineage: Eukaryota > Metazoa > Arthropoda > Insecta > Lepidoptera > Papilionidae > Sericinus > Sericinus montela. The sequence goes on from JAGSMR010000004.1 coordinate 6,562,580, forward strand.
TAAATAAATAAAATACTTACACAGAGAGGGACAATATGACATACATTGCTCTGATCCCAAAGTAAGCAGCATTTACGGAAACAAAACAAAGAAGCTACCACAAACACGAGAAAATGTAGAAAAAGCATATTCTGCATTGACCCGCCCGGGAATCGAAGCCGGAACCTCAGAGCTGGCGACACCATGAAACCAGTGTACACGACGTATGGCCAGGCCACGCAGGCTATCGCACATTGGACTGTATGAACAAACTAATTAATGTAATTTGAATTTCTGTAGCTCAACTTCTACATAAAACTAAATAAGGTGGTAGTAACCCAACCATAGACTAGTTAGTAGAATTAAGGACTTCCGTGAACGGGTGGCGTTAAAACTGGTTTTCAAGGGGTTGCTATCTCTGAGGTCCTGAGTACAATTCCCGGATGGGAAAATGTGGAAATACCACTTCTTCTGCATTTTCTCAGGTCTGGGTGTTTGTGGTGCCATTGTTGTTTCCTATTTAATACCACAAGTGCTTTAGGGACTTATTTTGGGATCAGAGCAATGTATGTGATGTTTTCCCAATCTATGAATGTATATCTGTGTATGAATACCTATGTATGTATTAATTAACGATAACATTGAGAGCTAAAATTCATAACTTTTTACATAGGAGTAAACAATACTATTTAAGTACTTGTAGTGTTGTGCTTTGTTGAAAAAAAAAACTTTTTAAAATAATCTAAATACATTACCTCCTCATCACTGGATGCTTTATTTACAGGTGAAATGGACACGGAGGCAAGAGATGACGATGTAGCTGACTGTTGGTCATTACGCTTCGGCGTAAGGAACTCTATAGGACTGAAGCATGGCTCACCAAAGTCAACAACATCCAATATCTTATTACGGTAACATGGCTTGCTGTTCTCATGTGCAATGCCTTTATTTAGTGGAGTACCGAATGTCCTCTTCAAACCCTTTGCTACCAAGTCTCGACTCTAGAAGACAATAAGTCACAATTCAATATTAAAATCAGTTTAGTTTTAATATTAGCCTATGATTTCCTTGTTGTATAAGCTTACTTTGTTCATATATGCTATGCAATAAAAAATAACAAACCAAATAATCATAAGTCAAATGAAGTATTTCTAGTCATGCAGTGTCAGTTTATTATTTACCACTCCTTTTAATAGTGCCTAAGTCCTACAGTGGACTTCAATAAGTTGTTATTTATGTTCTGTGTATCCTAGTATCTTTGTAGTACCTAATATAATAAATGCAAATAATTTTGGGAGGATGGATGGATGTTTGTTACTCTTTTACGCAAAAACCACAGCATTGATTTTGATGAAACTTTACAGTAATCTAGCCTATACATCAGAATAGCACATAAGCTACTTATATAATTCATAATTACATTCATAAATGTAATAAATACAATTCATAATTTTTGTATTTTGGCAATAATATTGCGATAAGTCTCAAATAAGTCAGAAAAAACCCGCTTTGTTATTATAATGTATACTGCCTACATAAAGATGACTGTTAACTGATGAAGTCACATGAAGACATTGTGTATTGTGGAATTGTTTGTCTCAAAATTTTTCTGAATATAAGTCCGGGACAGAACACCTTTTGCAGAAGCCAATATGTACCATATAAATATATATATATATATATATATATATATATATATATATATATATATATATATATATATATATATATATATATATATATATATATATATATATATATATATATATATATATATATAAATATATATATATATATATAAATATATATAAATAAATATATATATAAATATAAATATATATATAAATATATATATATAAATATAAATATATATATATATATATATATATATATATATATATAAATATATATATATATATATATATATATATAAATATATATATATATATATATATATATATATATATATATAAATATATATATATATATATATATATATATAAATATATATATATATATATATAAATATATATATAAATATATATATATATATATATATATATACCTGCGTGTGTATACTATACAGACTTGACAAAGTTGGCAAATAGGAAGAAGTTTTAAGTAATAGTGGAATGCAGAACATGAAGACAAAAGATCAAGCAGCCACAAATATTTACATTTTAAGTTATTTAAGAAAACTAAATTTAATCTATCACTTAGTTAAAACAACAATTTATATACTTTTGAGCAATTCCAATAAATATGTTTTTTATGCATACATTAATAGGGGCAAAATCACATATATTGCTCAGATACCAAAGCAAGTAGCTAAAGCTCTTAACTATTGAATGGGAGACAACGAAAGTTCCACAAACGTCCAAACCGGAGACAATGAAAAGTGATTTTCTATACTGAATTGAACCAGAGGTGAACGTCAGAGCTGGCGTCACCGTGAAAACCGTTGTTTACGCCACTTGCGCGGCTTGTATTATATATTGGCTTGACATTTTTTCAATTCATCTACTGCTCAGTAAATAAGTTCAACTCTAGTTTTAACGATAAATTGTAAGAAAATTAAAGAGAACATATGTTTCTAAAATTTCAACTGATACAAGTGGGATTTGAACCCGCAATGTCTGCCAAACCATGGCATATAAATTGATAGCCAAATGAGAGCAGCTAATTTTGTAAGAGAAGAAAATTGTGTTTAGATATAATTAGAATCTGTTGTGTTGTTCTGAAGTATAAACAGACAGACATTTTACCACACAGGCAGCCATGTTTTTAATGTAGGAAGCAACAAGAACCAGCCTTGTTAAGTTTCAAAATTCAATCATGAGAAATATGAATTGTAAACTAAATATCTAAAAATGTACTTACCCCTGAAACCCTGCCTGTCCTGCCAGCACGCAAAGTATAAAAAATTACGAAAATAACAAATTACCTCGAAAAATTTGTATGTGTTTCTAAAAACTTTGAATTCTTACCAAGTCAGGACTTATGACAATAGGTGAATGCGCTTCATAACTAGATGGTGGACGAGGTTCAACATGCACTTCATCATCAGTTTGTTCAGAGTCATAATGTTCTGTGTCGCTATTATACTCAAAGAACAACTTTCTTCTTAGGGAACCATTCGCAGTTATCTCATAATCACCTGATATGTTTTGATCCTAGAAATTATAATTATATGTATGGCAGGGGAAGAAAGAGAAACAACACATGCTTGCACACTTTTCTCGCTTTGTATACTTTCAGGAGATCATATTTGATGAAGGTATGTTTATCTCAACATTCTATTTTCAGCAGTAGCATCTTAACTCCTCTGTTGATCTATAATTAACACTGGAAACAATATTTAAAAGATAAAGTGTATTTGAAATTAAATAATCACCTGTGTAAATGTGCAGAACTGTTGTAAAATATTTTCTACTTCAGGAGGTAGATTTGGTGGTAAAGTGAGAACTGTTTGTGCTGAAACTAAAACATGCATAACTATAGTAAATAACTACATTGATCTTCCTCTTCTGTCTTTTTATTAGGTGTGTGTGTATTTACCAAACTGACCTAACTAAACTAAAATTGAACCTCTCCAAGAATGAACTCCAAGAAAACACAATAATTGCAAACAATTTCATGGTGTTATAGTTCATTTAAAAAATTAACTTCCAAAATCTCTCCATAAATGGCAAAATTACATTATCATTTCTATTAATATTTACGTAATTTCCCATACTGGGGTAGGCAGAGGTCTAGACAATAGTCTTTTCGACTCAGTTTTCAATACGGCTTATATGCTACAATGTGACTGGTGGTGAGCCTATCACCGTTACATCCATAACATTAATATTATTATAAATTACTTATTAAAATACAAACACATCTAAATATTTACCATCTGCCATTATAACTTCCTTTTCTTTTATACTAATTACTTGTGTATTACTTATATTCATTAATGCTGGAACTTTTTTAGATGATTCAAGTGGACTAGGCATCACCATTTCTTGAGAAAAAAATCTGAAATCATGATAACAGACCCAATATTTAAATTTCATAATATATATAAAAATGTTATTTACTACATAACATTTAACAGTTCATGAAAAATATAGGCTTTAACAAGTGTTTAACATAAATTAGAATGACTTTTGAGTATTTATTTAAGGGAGCGAAGATTTTTAACTCGACTAAGTAGAAGAAATAATATCCCATGTTAAATAGGTAATTTTTTTTAAATTTGAAGAATGGGTAAAAAAACCTCCATTGAGATGAGGTCTAAAATGGAGCTAGTTTACATCCAACATGGATGTTGGACAAAGAATATTTGTATGAGTTTCTAAGGTAAAATTTTCATTTTCTTAGTCTTCATCATCTCTGATGGGTAATGTCAGGGATCAATCTATCTAAATTATGACTGCCATGAAGGGAGTGTGTTGTGTAATGAAAATAATTAGCTGAGGCTTTAAAATTATGTTTCAAGGATGCCTCATATACATATACCACTACTACAGTTACTGGAAAATGAAATGAAATCAATTAAATCTTATATATTTTCTGAGATTCATTACCTGTCGGTTGCTTCTTCTGCTATCTTTTCAAGGGCGGGATCAGGTGAAGGTTCAAATTGACTATTACATGCAACTATATCAGCTGGCAACAACATACAAGCTTGGTCTATGTCCCATCTAAATCCGCCAGTATTTTTCTTTTTGTAGATTTTACACATTCCAGGACTAAAAATTATAAGACAGTTAACTCTAAGTAAACTCTATAAGAAACTCCACAGCATAAAAATTTACCACATATTTTCCTGTGGGTTTTGAAGAGGCTGTAAAAGGTAAAAACCTTCAAAATACCGACTCTCCCGATAGTAAAATAATTATGATGAAAAATACAACACAAATATTAGGCAAACTGGGAGCATTACATAGTCTTCTATAAGAATTTCCAAACCCTTTTTCTCTGTGGATGTTGTAAGAGGGCTTATGAAAGGTAACTAACCCATTGATGAAGGTAAAATTAATGTTTAGCAATGACTTTAAAAAGAAACATAATATTTAATACCAATGTGGTATTAACTATTAGAATTTTATGGCAAGTATTTATAGAGTTTGACAGTGGGTTCTACAAAAAACAGCTTTGATTTAGTTCAAATATGCAATAAATGTATCACTAGCACCATGAGAAGAAATCATGTTAAGTTTCACTACTTCATCTAAAAGTTTACATACCTGCAAATTGGTTTGTGCAACCGCTCGATTAAGGCTTTGTCAAAAGGATTACGCACTTTTCTATTTTTAGTCGGAGGTGTAGATTTACAATCAAAATATAAACCATCATTTTTTACTCATTTCGATTCAAAATTAACGTCGTCCTTATCATTACACATGTAACGTACTTTTATTGACTATTAGGGCAGCCCGAGGCACTAGAGATGACGAACCGAGTGAATCGATTTTAATTCGAAAAAAGAGATCGATTTTAATAGAAAAAAAGTCACGATAGTCGAGAGGTAGGGTGGTTGGAATTTCGAGTCAAAAGACCCGTATTCGATCCCCACTGGGCAGGCTCGTACCAATGGTTTTTCAAAAACTTATTAATTATATCGTTGGCTTGGACATAAAGACGGCGACGGGCTCGCTACCTGTCACGTTGTCCCTAAAATATCTTCGGTGGAAGGTGGGTCGAGGGGACTTAATTGTCTAGACTAAACCTGAATAGGGAATTGCGTGAAGATATTTATTATTATTATTTATTTATTGACTTTAATAAACATCCAGTACTGATCTAGTCGTGTACTAACAGAATCGATTTAGTGAATCGACATTTCACCATAGGAAATTGATATTCGTTTTTTTTTTGTTTTGGTAAATAGTAATTCTATTAACATATCTCCATCAGTCATTGGTTGGTTTCAGAGTTATCTGAGGGGCAGGCGGCAACGTATTCGCATTGAAGATAAGTTTTCATCTTGGCGTGAATTACGTGCTGGTGTGCCTCAAGGTGGTGTGTTGTCTCCTTTACTCTTTGCTATTTTTATCAATTCAATTTCACACAAAATAACTTCTCTCTATCATATGTATGCAGACGATTTTCAACTATACACGCAGTCAACCTTTGAAACTTGCCCACTGCAATTGCTACCATTAATGGTGATTTGACTGCTGTAAGTCAATGGAGTAAAACTATGGACTAACGATTAATCCATCTAAGTCCCAAGCTATTATTATCGGTGGAGCAGGCTGGATTTCGAGAGTTGACTGGGATAGTCTTCCCTTAATAACATTAAATAGCGTTGTGATACCATTCAGCAAGTCTGTTAAAAACTTTGGAGTTCACTTTGATAATACTTTCTCGTGGTGTCATCAGTTAAAGGAAGTTAGCAGGAAATCATTTGCTGCCATTGCTTCTTTGCGGCGCTTACGTTCTTTTCTCCCCATTCCTACTAAAATTATGTTAGCACAATCCTTACTCCTTTCCATTCTCGATTATGCTGACGCAAGCTATCTTGACTTAACCGAAGTTCAACTAAACAAGCTTGAGCGAATTCAAAATTTAGCTATTAGGTTTATTTTTGGTCTACGCAAGTATGACCATGTCTCCGACTTTCGTACAAAGCTCAAGTGGTTACCCATTCGCCTTCGCCGGAATCTGCACACTGTATCTCTTCTGTACTGTGTATTGTTCAATCCTACGACACCAAGTTACTTAAAGAGCAACTTTAAGTTTCTTGGTCATGACGAACCAGATAGAGTTTTACGATCTGCAGGAGAATTTATTCTCACTCCTCATGTTTACAGAACCAGCTATTTTAAGCATTCCTTTACGGTGAAAGCCATTTGTTTATGGAATGAGCTTCCTCCGCATATCCATCGAGCAAAAACATTAGAAAAATTTAAGACTGAGGTTAAAAATCACTATTTGTCCCTATGTTAACTCTCTGATGACATTTGTTTTATTTTTTCCTTCCCATTTATATTATGTTATTTATTATTTATATTATATGTATTATATGTATCTATATTTTTATCTAGTTGTAAGTATGTCTATTATATAACATGGTTATTCGTATATATTAGTGTATTATTGTTGTAATAATATTATATATAGGTTTAGTTTATTTAGATATTAGTATGTATGTCTATTGTTTGGACCACCTATGTTCAATAATACAATTTTCCTTAGCCTTAAGGTTGTCTGGAAGAGATCGCTCTTTAGCGATAAGACCGCCTTTTGTATTTACCCATAAGACTTTCTTCTCTTTTGTAACTTTTATTTCTTTTCTTTGTGGTATACAATAAAGTATATATAAATATATATATAAATAAATAAATAAAATAGTAAATTCCCTACAATTATTTACAATAATTAAATTAACTAAACATGGCGAATACGTGGAGTAGAGGAGACCCGACTGAAACAAGAACTATTCTCACAAAGTCTCTATACTATTCTTCATGACCAGATTATAACAAATCAAATGCCGATTTCGCTGTGGCAGCTAGTTTATTTTTCATGATTTCAATACATGTGACAAAACCGTTTTTCCCTTAAAGACTTAAAAAACGAGAGTTTTATTTTTAAATTTCTATCGTAATTTATTTGTATTCATTGATATTGCAACATTTGTTTGATTTGATTAATTTACTGTTATTATATATTGTAATTGGCGCAGTGCAGGATTAAACAAGTGCGAGGCCCGTAGCAAAATTCTGAAGGAGTATATTTTACAAAAAAGACTTAATTGTCTGGACCTGTCTATCCGTCTACCTCTTTCAGTAGCGTGAAGATATATTTTCAGTCGTAAAATCAATTCGTTACTAAATAAGTTAATCCGGCTCTGAATTGGTGAAATAAATATAAATTTACATGTCATGTTTGTTGAAAGAATTTCGTCCCTACTAGTCGTCACATATCAAATTGCATATGCGAAAAGAAACACTACTTCCAGACAAGACCGATTTTGATGCAAGCGCTCAATCAAATATGACGACGACTCAATAGGTCCAAAGGCATTAAGTGCTTATGAGTGACCAAACTAACGAGGTAACTGCATGAAGCCAATTTAAGCTCTCGAAGACCACTTTGCATTATACCCCCCCCCCCCCATATCGGCCAGTTAAAATCCACTGCAGGACATAGGCCTCTCCCATAGGGAGGATTTGCCATAATCACCACGTTTGACAAACGTACCAGACCACTCGCACCTCAGACGCTGCAGCCTATCTTCGGTCTAATAATTTCGTCTGATGCGTTACCACACGGATTCACCGTTACACATCTTTACGGAGAGGCCATCACGGACGACGATTGGAACTACGTGAACTGGGGCCGTAAGCAATGATCAATGTGCTGTTCATGGATGTATCCGGCGACATTCCATTCACAAAGGACACGCATTTGGAGACTTTCTTTGTGATGGATCCGACTCCAGCACCCCAGGAAGTCCACCTATACCAAGGAGGAATAATTATGGTTTGGTCAGTACGTCGTCCAAGGCTGTTTGGGTTTGGCTGTTGGGTATTATGATGGCAGAAATATATCGCAAAAAGGTTTAAGGTGCAGGTGCCCATAATCTTGCCCACGAAACACAAGATTTTCAGCTCCTGCCCGACAATGCTCAGGCACATAGGGCAAGAACGGCAGCTTTGTTGCAGGCTCTTAATATTAGGGCCTTAAAATAGCCTGCGAAACACCAGACCTGAATTCCATGCATATGCTTCATAGCTTTTAGGCATAGCTCTTAGGGAGCTCCGGAAAGTCTGGCTACAGAAAACTTTTTCGCACCTCAGAAGGACCAGAGACAATTATGCAGTAATACATTGACAACTTTATTCTAAGCATGGTAAATCATGCCTTCACAGACTACCAACTCTAAGTTCATAAAAATTTCTTTCTTTTCCGTTTTTCCCACAAAATAAAAGTTAATTCAAATACGATTTCGGTCTGTGTTCCTTTTTTTTTTTTTTTTTTTTTTTTTTTTTTTTTTTTTTTTTTTTTTTTTTTTTTTTTTTTTTTTTTTTTTTTTTTTTTTTTTTTTTTTTTTTTTTTTTTTTTTTTTTTTTTTTTTTTTTTTTTTTTTTTTTTTTTTTTTTTTTTTTTTTTTTTTTTTTTTTTTTTTTTTTTTTTTTTTTTTTTTTTTTTTTTTTTTTTTTTTTTTTTTTTTTTTTTTTTTTTTTTTTTTTTTTTTTTTTTTTTTTTTTTTTTTTTTTTTTTTTTTTTTTTTTTTTTTTTTTTTTTTTTTTTTTTTTCTTTGTATCCCGAAATTGTAACCGTAACTCTAATAAATCTAATAAAATCTAGATTGTTAAATAACGTTTCTTTCCTTAAAATATAGAGGTAAATAATGCTAAGGCAGAAATAATTTATTGGGTCAATGCTAAGTTAAACAATTGGGTCACACCAATATATTAATAAATAAGAAAGAGTAAGTACGGCTGTTTTTCTTGGAATAACTCTTGATGCAAAATTTCAATGGGGTGCCCATATATGCCAACTTGCTAGTAGATGATTGATTATGAATATATTAATGACAGTAACCCCAGGAAGTGATTGCTCCCAAGCTATTCCTAAAAACATTACATAAATTTTGTACAATCTTAAAAAGATTGTATAAAAAGAGGAAATAATTTTATTTTTTAATCTTTATTAAGTTGTATTTTATGTACTTATGTATTTTTATATTTTTTAGTAATATAGTTAAATGCAATAAATAAATATTAAGACCCAACCAGACGGAAGCTCTCAGCAGGAGACCCGATGGCCGAATGTTAGGGTGCCTGGGAGAAACTGACGGACGATTCGGGCGGTATCTTTTGTATGGTAATCTCAGATTATACATACTTTTTAATGTCAACTCTGAACTGGTTGGTTTATGTATTATATTTGAATTGCTTTAAATTTAGAATGTTAGTTTTATTTGTTCAGATTGAATTGTGTCATGTTTGTTGAAAGAATTTCGTCCCTACTAGTCGTCACATATCAAATTGCATATGCGAAAAGAAACACTACTTCCAGACAAGACCGATTTTGATGCAAGCGCTCAATCAAATATGACGACGACTCAATAGGTCCAAAGGCATTAAGTGCTTATGAGTGACCAAACTAACGAGGTAACTGCATGAAGCCAATTTAAGCTCTCGAAGACCACTTTGCATTATACCCCCATATCGGCCAGTTAAAATCCACTGCAGGACATAGGCCTCTCCCATAGGGAGGATTTGCCATAATCACCACGTTTGACAAACGTACCAGACCACTCGCACCTCAGACGCTGCAGCCTATCTTCGGTCTAATAATTTCGTCTGATGCGTTACCACACGGATTCACCGTTACACATCTTTACGGAGAGGCCATCACGGACGACGATTGGAACTACGTGAACTGGGGCCGTAAGCAATGATCCAATGTGCTGTTCATGGATGTATCCGGCGACATTCCATTCACAAAGGACACGCATTTGGAGACTTTCTTTGTGATGGATCCGACTCCAGCACCCCCAGGAAGTCCACCTATACCAAGGAGGAATAATTATGGTTTGGTCAGTACGTCGTCCAAGGCTGTTTGGGTTTGGCTGTTGGGTATTATGATGGCAGAAATATATCGCAAAAAGGTTTAAGGTGCAGGTGCCCATAATCTTGCCCACGAAACACAAGATTTTCAGCTCCTGCCCGACAATGCTCAGGCACATAGGGCAAGAACGGCAGCTTTGTTGCAGGCTCTTAATATTAGGGCCTTAAAATAGCCTGCGAAACACCAGACCTGAATTCCATGCATATGCTTCATAGCTTTTAGGCATAGCTCTTAGGGGAGCTCCGGAAAGTCTGGCTACAGAAAACTTTTTTCGCACCTCAGAAGGACCAGAGACAATTATGCAGTAATACATTGACAACTTTATTCTAAGCATGGTAAATCATGCCTTCACAGACTACCAACTCTAAGTTCATAAAAAATTTCTTTCTTTTCCGTTTTTTCCCACAAAATAAAAGTTAATTCAAATACGATTTCGGTCTGTGTTCCTTTTTTTTTTTCTTTGTATCCCGAAATTGTAACCGTAACTCTAATAAATCTAATAAAATCTAGATTGTTAAATAACGTTTCTTTCCTTAAAATATAGAGGTAAATAATGCTAAGGCAGAAATAATTTATTGGGTCAATGCTAAGTTAAACAATTGGGTCACACCAATATATTAATAAATAAGAAAGAGTAAGTACGGCTGTTTTTCTTGGAATAACTCTTGATGCAAAATTTCAATGGGGTGCCCATATATGCCAACTTGCTAGTAGATGATTGATTATTATGAATATATTAATGACAGTAACCCCAGGAAGTGATTGCTCCCAAGCTATTCCTAAAAACATCACATAAATTTTTGTACAATCTTAAAAAAAGATTGTATAAAAAAGAGGAAATAATTTTATTTTTTTTAATCTTTATTAAGTTGTATTTTATGTACTTATGTATTTTTTATATTTTCTAGTAATATAGTTAAATGCAATAAATAAATATTAAGACCCAACCAGACGGAAGCTCTCAGCAGGGGAGACCCGATGGCCGAATGTTAGGGTGCCTGGGAGAGAAACTGACGGACGATTCGGGCGGTATCTTTTGTATGGTAATCTCAGATTATACATACTTTTTTAATGTCAACTCTGAACTGGTTGGTTTATGTATTATATTTGAATTGCTTTAAATTTAGAATGTTAGTTTTATTTGTTCAGATTGAATTGTGTCATATTTGTTTATTCTGTTAAATTTGCTTGAAAAAGTAACTTGTATTTTATATAAAAATCATAATGATTACGTTTCATGAAAAATTAATTCAAAAAGTTTAAAATAAAATAAATAGTTTTCTAATCAGTCCTTAAGTGTCTTTTTGGTCTGAAAGTGATCCCATTAGCACTCAAGAGTATCAAGAAGCACCGCCTTCTGCATTTGAGCTCGGAGGATTCCGCCTCGGAGTCCTTATCGCCTTATCGTCCTTATCCAGATGGTTTTAGGGACTGATTGGAATTAACCCGTTCGCACAGGCGATTGGGATAATTTCGGTCGGTACTCCACCTAGCATGTCGTTCACTTCGTGTGCCAGTCTCTCCAGATATTTTGTTTTCCAGTCTGTTTCTTGTAGGCTATCATTACAATTATTATTTCTTTATAGAAAGGACTTTGATATATTTTATAATTTTCTCCAAATGGTAAAAAAAGGCATTGTTATATCGTTATATTGTTGTAAGTATAATTATATATGAAGTCATGCAAATGGTGTAAAGTTACATATCAATGTTAAGAATTATTTAGCTATTTAAGCACTGTCTGTTTTCCTAATAAAACAAAAAATATATAAAAAAAAACATTCATCCATCCTCTCAAACTTCACATTTATTAATTTTTTTTCTCTTTATTTTGGCAACAAACAGTCATACTTATAATAAATGATAAAGAAAGTAAATACATGTTTATAGACCTATAGTGCCGAAACGAATCAATTGATGTTTTTTTAATGAACTTATGTGAATAATTATGTTCACATGTTAAACTTATAATTAAAATTCATAACTTTAATCAGAAGGAATAGATTACAGGTACTATGACATAGTAATGTATGTATTTAAGTCATTTACCTTACTGTACCTTATTAATATTAAAGTATTTGAGTTGCTTAAAATTGGTTAAAGAGTTGCTAAATATGTCTATTTGAGAACCTAGGTTATCAGTATTACAAATGTTATTATTGTAGCAATTAAAACTTCTGATCATAAATCTGTTTCTAGTGTAGTTTCTGTTAGCTTTTTCTGGTACAAATATATTTAAATATTTATTATTTACAGTAAGAATGCGAGAGGGTCACAAAAGATATTTACTTTTGGTAATAAAATTGATTTTTCTTAATAACTCTGGACAATCTACAAGGTTATTTATTAGCTTGAATAAGAAGATTAGGTCAAAATGTATATATCTATTTCTCAGCGTACAAAGATTATATTTTTGTAGGGATTCTTGATACGGTAAGTTAATGCTATGATTTCTATAATTTAGGATGTTAATAAACTTTTTTTGGACTTGTTCAATTCTATTTATGTGAACGTCATAATATGGACTGCAAATAAGACAGCCATAGTCTAATATTAACCGTACAAACGCAAAATAAAGAATTTAAAGTGTCGATATATTTTTAAACTCTTTCGTAACCCTATTTATAAAACCAAGCATTTTATATGATCGTTCCATTACTTTATCCATATGTAGGTTGAACGATAGTTTCTCGTCGACAATTATTCCTAGAACACGTATGGAATTGACTCGAGATAATGTACAACCGTTAATGGTATAGTGATTGATAATTGGGTTATGCTTTCTCGTGACGGTTAAAATAAAACATTTATTAGTGTTGAGGAAAAGTTGATTATGTAAACAGTACTTCATTAATGAGTAAAGATCAGACTGTAGAAGGTCACAGTTAGCTATTGTATTAATGATTCTAAAAATCTTTGTATCGTCAGCATATAGTAGTAACCGACTATTAAGTACGTAGTTACTCATGTCGTTTATGTAGATATTGAAGAGCAATGGACCAAGATGGCCGCCCTGAGGAACACCGGATGTCACATTCAGGAAGTCGGGCCGATAACCTTTAATACATACAGCTTGGCTTCTGTTCCTTATATAGGAATCTATCCAACGTAAAAGACTGCCGTGTACTCCGGTTCTCGAAAGCTTCTCTATAAGAAGATCATGATTGATTTTATCGAAAGCTTTCGAGAAGTCGGTGTACACGACGTCCACTTGGACATTCTTATCCATGGCGTTAAATAAATAATCTGTGAACGATAGCATATTTGTGTCAACGCTGTGTAATTTTCTAAAACCATGTTGGTTTGGTGATAGGATGTTTTTGAAACTACGCGCTAAAGAGGATGAATCTATCTTTTCAATAATTTTTCCAAAAATGCATAGTTATGATATTGGTCTATATTCCGTTATTAAGCCTTTTTTTAGAGTTTTAGGTATTGGTGTAATTAGAGCATTTTTCCATATATTTAGAAAAACACCAGATTTGAGTGACAAATTGTAAATGTATGCTAGTGGTACTAAAAGTTCTTTCGCACATTTTGAAATGAAAAGGGGATGGATTCCATCGGGCCCTGCGCTTTTCTCTGTATTTACATTTTTTAATTCTTTGTAAACAAGTTCCTAATCAAAGTAAATACTATTAAGATCAACACTATTATCGAATAAACACAAGTGGGACAATGACTTATTGGCTGGTCTGTTTTGGGATTCTGAGCTTGTGTGTATGAAGACAGATTGAAAATATGTATTGAAAGCTGGGCATATCTCGTTACCATCTATGATTTTTTTACCATTAAAAGTCATTTCTCTAGGTATATCGTGAAAATTACTTCTTTTACTTTTAACGTAGGCCCATAAATATTTAGGATTTGATTTGATATAGTTTTCACTGTGGTGAATATATTCCTTGTATGTCTGTAATTGTAATTTATGAAACCGTTTCCGTCATAAGGAAAAAGAATTATAATCTTGTAAATTACCATAGCGCTTCCATTTTTTATGAAATTTACACTTTTTTTTTTCTAATTTAACAAGCTGTTTGGAGTACCATATAGGATATTTGTCATTAGATGACACAATACGTGTAGGTACATATTTGTTAATAAGATTGGATAAGACTTCATAAAGTACCGACGTCGCATTATTTACGTTATCATTGCTAGAGAATTTTTTAATCCAATCAACCGATGTCAATTCACGTTTAATTGATTCAAAATCAGATTTAAAAAACATTTTTTTAGAAAACGTGTTAGGTTTTAAGGTAAACTAAACGTATAGAAATATCAATAGGTTTGTGATGAGAATCTTCCTTTACCATGGGTAAGTCACTGCAGATTACATCGCAATGTATATTACTAAATATCAAATCTAAAATTCTGCCATTCGTGTTAAAAAGTGAATTAAATTGAAAAAGATTAGACATATGCATGAATTCAGATACTAAAATAGCCAAATCATTGCAGTTTGTATGTAAATTCATGGAATCCATTCCGCCGTCGTAATACCAGTCTGCATAAATCACGTTAAAGTCACCCAAAATATCAAATAAATCGTCATTAAAGAGATTGATATTCGTCGAGACGTTAGTAAAAAAAGAAGATATTTGTTCCTTATGTAATTGGCCATGTGGTATATACGTGCACACTATGTGCAACCGCTGACGAGGTGAAGAATTACTGTTATTGGCAACTGTAACGGGAATAGTTGTCCAGAGTTGTTCAATGCCATCGGAAGGGTAAAGCTCGGTATGCAACGTAGGGCAAAGGTTGCGTCTTATCGCTATTGCTACTCCTTCACCTCGCGAGTAACCCGTAATGTTGGTAGACCGGTCACAGCGAAACACCTGAAGAGAATGTTCGATGAAAATTCAAGCGATTTAGTACGTAACCCTCTTACGTTTTGATAGTAAATGGACAGAGTTTCATAAATCATTTTTAAGGGTAAAAATAACATAAAAAAATTAAACAATTTAAAAATGAAGGTAGTTGTAATAATTTCTAAAATAAAATAAACAATGGAGTAAAGTATATTTTTAATGTGAGGGTATATGCAGGTAAAGTTATGTTGAAAGATAAGAAACACATTAAGTACACTACTTTAACGATAACAAATTTAACGTGGTAATAATATCTCAAAATACATTAATATTACTAGCTGTCTCCAACAGCTTTGCCCGCGGTTTAATTCTTAACGCGGACCCCTATTTTTCTAAATTAAAAGTAGCCTAAGTTAATCCTTATAATATCAGCTATCTGCCAGTGAATGTCCCATCAAAATCGGTCCAGCCGGACAAAAATTGAAAAAAATGTTACTTTGGTGTACGTACATGTAGTTAAAAACGGTTATTTCAATATTAAAAACAGACACTCCAATTTTATTTATATATAGATATATGGATAAATGCGAAAGTATGAGACGATAAATTAAACACGGAGAGTAGTATATAGTACAACCAGTGCATGTTGCCAGTGATGACCTATGGAACTGAAACGTAGTCCTTCACTGCTGGCCAAATCAGGAAGCTCAAAGTTGCTCAGCGGGCAATGGAGAGGGTTATGTTGGGTGTTTCAGTGCGTGACAGAATCCTCACCGAATGTCGGTGTTGATTGGATGACATAAGGATTAGCACACTGAAGTGGCAATAGACCGGCAACATAGCTCGCAGAACTAACAACCGTTGGGGAAGAAAAGTTCTCGAGTGGTAGCCTCGTTCTGGCAAACGCAGTGTAGAAGGACCCCCCACAAGATACAGTGACGACCTGCACAATATTGTGTACAGTCGATGGATGCAGGTAGCTCGGGATCGTTCTTTGTGGAAATCTTTGGGGGAGGCCTATGTTCAGAAGTATAGGGCGTAAAAAAGAAGAAGAAAAGGAAGAAGAAATAGTATATAGTCCCCGCATAGTAGTAAACAGTAATTATTATAATACTAATAAAAATAATTGCTATTTTAATCGGTTTTCCTAAGGTTACTTCTCTAACCGTGAAGTACCACTTTCGATCCATTTCTATGTCACAGTACTATTACTGCTCTTGTCGAAGGTACTGATGATATTAGCTGGGCTATGGAGACACATAAGCTAACTTCAATAGTACTGCGAGAATTCAGTAACGTTTTTCATCTGATGATTTTGATTTCTTCTCTAAGTCTTGCAAACTAAACGCCGGCGTGCCTCTGGGTGGCGTTCTCTCTCTTTTACTTTTTCCATTTTTATTAACTCCATCACTTCCGTTATTTCTTCCAATTTCCACCTCTATGCTGACGATTTGCAGTTTTATCGCCATTTTTCTCCAGCACAAGCGGATCTAGCCATTGCTTCTGTTAATGAAAATCTAAATCGGATTAATTCCAATCATTAATCATCAATAATTCTAAATCTTTCAGATCCAAATGCCAGTAAATCACAGGCAATAATTATAAGTAGTAGAAACTCACGATATTACACAAATTTCTCTACCGTATGTTCCGTGAAGTTGTGATCAATACCTTACACTGACCCTGTTAAGGATCTTATTAATAAAATCTGTCAATAACAATAATATCTAGTCTATCTTGGCATGACTATGTCAGTGAAGTCAGTCACAAAGTTCCTTATTCGCTACATTCTCGGAAATGCCTTCAAGGTGTATTGCCCTTAAAAACTAAAATGTCTCTGGCACAAACGCTCACTCCACCCATCATTGACTATGTTGTATATGTATCATGATGCTACTGAGGAGCTTCTAAATAAACTAGAGCGCTTATAAAAACTTCTAAAATTCGAAGCCCATAAAAGTGCCTCTGTTCATGCAGTGTGGTTATGAAAGTCGATTCCGCAGAACATTCGTGACTCTAAATCTATTTCTATACTCTAAATCTATATTTTTAACAAAATAGTTAAGGATCACTATCTCTCATTGGCTGTGTTAATATCATATATTGCCTATTTTTTATATTTCGATATGTATATATATATATATATATATATATATATATATATATATATATATATATATATATATATATATATATATATATATATATATATATATATATATATATATATATATATATATATATATATATATATATATATATATATATATATATATATATATATATATAACATTTATTTATTTATGTTTTATATGTATATGAAGTCACTCGGAGCGTTGTCGTTACTAAGTCCATGGTTCCAAAGGCCAGATAAGGACTAAGTAGGCGTGAGTAATCGGGCGAGGAGATTAAAATAACTTTTTTTCTTAATCAGTTAACTATAATGTAACAAATTACTGAAATATAATCAATCCTCATAGAAAAAGGCAATCGAAAATACGTTACAAATTAATAGTTTTTTCCATTATGACTAAATTCTTTGACCCATAAACTCCTCTCAACATTTTTTTCACTTCAGATATATTATATGAGTATATAATCAATGTACAAAATATCGACAGTAAAATCGGTAATTTCTAATCGGTCTTTTTTAATACGGCGATTTAACTTTAAAAGAAATTGGTAAAATGAAGTTTTTAGACATTAGTGAAGTCTATTATCTCATTTAAAGCCACGCTTCCCTGAATTACTCCAAGAAATTTAAAAAAGTAATAAGTTCTGGGTAATTTTACTAAAAAAGAAGATTTCTGCTTGCAAAGCAGGAGTTGCAGCAGTGACAGCAGAACATACGTAGCACCGCAAATATGCAGCCCTTGGGGAATAATATTTACTTAATTATGCCGCTTGGAGTGGAGACATTCGGGCAATGGGATGAGGCGCCAGAAATTTATACAATAACATTTGCTCGCGTTTGGTTACCATTACCGGTGAGCCATGGGTTGGTTCACACTATGGTAAAAGCATCAGTCTAGCTATACAACGTGACACCTCAAGTTTCTTGGCTATTTTGCGCACAGACGGTGGCAATTTGGCCGACACATTTTGCCTTTTGTAAATATGTATTTAAATTTCGTTAAATATCGGTTTTTATTTATATGGTATATGTTAATTAACTGAATTTAAGATTTTATATATTTGTCAGATAATTTCTACGTCTAATAAAAAAACATATTTTAAAAATTAATCCAAATTATGGTTCCATGTGTTCTATATTAGTCAATATAATAGTAATAATAAGTCTAGACTAACGTCTACTTAGGTATAGAATTTTTTAAAACTCGTCTTTTCCAAATCACGATATTTTGTGATTTTTTCTAACGAATGGACTATTTTGCATTTCAGGAAACCGTAACCGTCGCCTAGCAACCCTGGCTCATACCAATAGAAGTTCAACCATAGAGAAAAGCCTGTTACCGTGACATTTGAAGTTTCAATTTTAAAAATTTTAAATTTATTGTAACTTTTTAACTTCTACTTTCTTGTACCGTGTCTTTGAAACGGTTGCCTTAAAGTAAACTATAACGTAGTGATAACTTACTCTGGAGAAAGCAAAGGAGTAAACGAAGAAAAGTTAAACAATATATAGAGAAAAGTCAAACTAACTATTTACAAATTAATAACAAATAAAAAAATCGTTGAATATTTTGAAAGCATATCCAAGTATGAATGAAAATACGAATTTCGATTATGAGCCTATGGACATAGATTCAAGTGCAAATTCTTATTCCCCAATGGAAATATCATATAATGAAACGGTTAAAAATGATTCTCTAACAGAAAAGCTGGTTGATAACACTAGTATCGAAGAAATAACAAGGTTTCATTTAAAAATTCGACCAGATACTGAAAAAAGAAGCACCAACACTTTCTCAAGTTGGTTCTTAATTGCGCTATTTTTTGTGGGTATTGTAATTTCCATAATAAGTTTCAATGCAGTTAATTTAAAATGTTTCAACGAATTCGATCCGAAGATATTGGAAGATTCCTTATCCATGCAGGTTTTTGGCCAATCTAAAGCTGTGGAAACTTTTATTAGTGCATTGCAAGTGAATGCTAGCAGCAAGATTTTATTTTTATATGGGGGAACTGGTGTTGGTAAAACACTGACTATATCAGTAGCACTGGAACATTTAAAAAACTATTCAAATGTTTACCATTATACTATGCCAAGTTTTATTGATAAGTTTGGTACAGATTTAAAAATTGGCTATATTTTTTGTGAAAAATCAATAATAGTTGTGGATGATTTAGGTAAAGGGCAAAAACATATTCAACCTATCATAAAAAAAATTATTGAAAGTAGTGAAAGTTTAAAAAAAAATTTAACTGTAATATTGGTGTATAACTGTGATACTGTACAGAATAAATTTCTAAAAGTTTGTGATAAATCATTTTTTACAGAATTACAAAGAACATTTTATGATATTAATGCTTTAAAGTTCTTTATAAGATTCAAACCATTGACTGTAGAAATTTTGAAAAAATGCATTGAGAATGAATTAAAACTTAGACATATTATTGATGTTGATGTAAATATTGTTATGAAAAAGTTTAATGTGTCACTAGATGGGTGTAAAGGTGTTTATTCGAAAATTAAGACCTTACACATTCTTTGAAATTAGGTATATGGTATTTAAAGTTAGTAGAAGATGTATAATGTATATTTTATGCTTATTATTATTCATTTTAGAGGTTTTAATAACATTTTAGGTTTTAACAATTATTAGTAATATTTTCAATGAACATAATTTGAATATTTCATGACTGCATTTAATTCCAGTGCTAGAATTATATTTAGTTGAGGAACCTGTGCTTAGCAGTTAAGTATAAGATTAATGTAATAGTCCAATAGAATAATTTTTTTTCTTTAAATGTTTTGGATTTGCCATAAACATTTAAAGTTATTTCTTGCCATATTAGGCCATACTAGAAGTGGAACATAGTCAGGACAGTTTAATAAATATTAAAATAATAGTTTAAATTATTTTTTTTTAAAAGGTAAAAGATTTCAACTGGTATTGAAATATTTTACATACATTGACTTTTTTGTTTTGAATATTATTCATGTCCACCTCTTTTACAGCTACTTACTACTATTAACTACTTTTATGGTTTTATAATAAGAAAATTATTATTAGATCAAAAGAACTTTATTTTAGAGAACGTTACATGATAATCGGCAATGCAGAGGTTTTAGAAATTATATTGTATACAAATATTTTACTGACAAATCTTTAATACACCCACACCTTCACATTTTAATTTATTATAAAATAACTTTCATCATAATGAAGCAATATTTAAATGAGGTGCAGTAAAGTATGAAATATTCTATTTTGTCTTAATTAAGAATCCACAATCTAAAAGTATGTGTCTATTTGCAATTAATTTAGGATTTATTTTATATAAGTACATCTTTAATAATGTAGTTAATGTTCACTAAAACATATGAGGTAATATTAACATGTTGATTGACAATATAATGACATGAAGACAGAATGTGTATTGATTTAAGATTTTCATACACTTAACTCAAATCTAACATAATAAATTTTTAATAATAATATCTAGAATAGCATTATGAATATATTTAGAATTGCATTGTATTGCATTTATGAATTATAATTCAACATAGAAATCACATTAATATGACTATGACCATTATGTTTACAGGAAAATGTCAGGTTTTGATCATTCCTTTGTATAATTTACTATTCCTTGTGATATTATAAGTTTAAGCAGTATAGTTATCCAAACTTGTACTCCTAAAAGAAATAATGAATGAGACAATGTCAGTCAACATGTTAATAACACTTAAATAAAATTACTCTAACTCAATGATCTGGACTATAGCAATGTAGAATAAAATATGTTTATCATACCATGTAAAATTTATTATTGAAATAAAATGCTAGCAGCATTTATAATTAGTAATGAAATATTTGATAATTAATTATTAGAATATCATTACCATATTGCACTGCACCCATACTATAAATGTAACTAACGCCAGAAACCATTTGAAGCACACTTTGGAGATTTTTACAAAATGTGAATTTGAATGGTTTAAAGCAATGTATCATAAGTACATATTTAAATTCAAAACATTTTATTCTGTATTATATAATAAAATTCAGCCAATAGACAAACATTTAAATGTTATTTTAAAAAGCTTCCCTATATTTAGAAGCCCGCAAGGTAAGTGCATGCAAACTGTAAAATGTGCTATAATATTTGCGGGGAACTGTATACTATAATTTCACAATGTCATCAAATTTATTTCAAATTTTTAATAATTAGCATTTATAAGCCTTAGTATATCGGAAACATGTTATTGGAGGGGAAGACATAATATGAAAGAATAAAAAAATGTTATTTTGCAAAATAATACAAAGAATCATACATTTGTGCATCTCTAGAATTTGATTTGTATAATACTTGGTAGAAAGATGTTTAGTTTTCATAACACTGAAAAATAATTAAGCCTACATGGTTTTGTGAACAAAGACATAATTCTTTACTGATAGGTATTTATAATAACAAATAAAATACTGATTATCAACAACCTAGAGCAACAAAAGCCATATTATGTGTATAGCATTTATCTTAACTTATTCAGTTAGTCAGGTATTTGTTATTTTTAACACTAAGACTAATACAGATACATATATGTTTAGTATATTAATTAAATGGTATCAATACAAAAAAAAGACACTTTATAAAATTGTTATGTGATGTAAATTTTGCTTAAAAGTTTTAATAAAGCTGACTTCAAGTGACAATTAATTATATTTACTAGGAAAGCACTTTTCTATAGTTCTGGTATTAAATAATTCAGATCTTCAAAATATCTGGTACCTATTTTACAGGTTTCAATCAGTATTTGTTTATAATAACTAAAGATATGATTTCCGTGCATAATAATAATGAAATAATATGCATTCCATTTCAAGCAAAAATGAAGATCAAAACACTCAGACATGCGATGTGCAAATTCATATATGTAGATATCTATTTACATAAAGTTTGCATGTATAATAAAAATAAATTTAAAACATTGATTTATACTAAATATTATGCGTAACAATAAAGACTAGAATACATTTTAATTTTTACAGTTATTGGCACTAATTTCAGTGATCATGGCACAAATATGTACTCTGTATTAAAAGTAAATTTATTTAATTAACCATCAATATACATCATGTAATTCATAATGAGATTTATATATTATACATTCTGACTCTGGAAGTACTAAATAAGTATGTTAACTATTATAACATATTTTACAAAACTAAAATTTGATAAAATGTCATTTACATCTAATTACATTACTAAAAAATACTGAGTTATCAGAGAGAGAGAAAGACGTTTGATATATTGCAATTCATATACCTTTTTTTGTAACTTTAAATGTTCGGGCTTAGGTTTTAAATTTAGTTATACAAATAAAAAAGAGGTTGCACAGTACTATTAATTATATAAGTACTACCTACACCCAAAATCTGTTTATTTTTTATTTAAGAAATAGCAGCGTAATAATAATAACAATTTAATCTAAAATTGACAAAATTGATATAATTCACTTAAATCATTACCAACAAATCCGCACTAGCTAATACTACTTAGTTGATGAAAACTAATAATATAATCTACAGTTTATATATATACTACTAAATCCGCTTTATGTTGAAGTTGTAGTGCCAATAACTGCATCAATAGTTACTTATTTCTTACTAACTAGGTATTCAGTAACAAATAGAACACCCTTAATAAGCACGACAAAACATTCATAGTTAAAAATGTAGAGAGACTTTTTGAGAAATGTGCTATTAATTCTAAATCTTTAAAGTTTCTGCAGCTTTATATAGGTAGGTATTAATGACATAGATTCACTCATATCAGATCTGATGGTTCCAAAAAATTTCTTTCGAGGTTTTATTACGGCAACGATTAATATTTCGATGAAAAAATTCGATTGTGGCAAAGATTGGAAAGTTTTACAGTCTACGAATAATAAACTATCGCGTCAAGCATTGGATATTTTAACAGTTTATCACATTTTAGCCACATTATATAAGGTTTTTTTCTTGGGATTTCTAACTATTACTAGGATAAGAAATAGCTATCAATGATTTAATGACATAGATATTGTTTAACTTAATTCCTTGATAATTTAAAAAAAAATAATAAAATTCGTGTAATTTCATAGCGGAATTAGATAGTAAAATTTTAATATAACCTTTTATCGTTGCCATCAGTAGAAATAGTTCTCAGCACTTAATCTTCGCCATGAAAAGTGACAATAGTTTTGATGGCTTCACCGTTACAGAGCGTTAGTTTTTTTGAATTTTTCATCCGTGGCAACTTGAAATGGGAAGGGACTAGTTAGGAGCGATGAAAATGAACAGCTATCCACTTGTTGTGGCGTTTATGCCATATGCGAGTTTGTTGCGATTGGTGAGTTTCACGCCGTCCTTCGGCATCAACACTTTGGGTTAAACAGACATATGCTATAACTGCCACATCTTCACCTAGCAAATGCACTCTAGGGTTTAAGATGGTCGTATTTGTCTTAACATGCGCAGGAGTATTATCAATGAAGAATTTGTGAAATTCTACGCCTTCCACCAAGTTGCCTAATGCATCAGGATCAAATGCAGTTACGTTGGGATCACAAAGTTTAGAGTAAGTATCATAATCGCCGTTGTTCACGGCGTCAACGAGCACTTCAGTCACTTTTATCACTTCGGCCCGACGTAATGAGGCGTTGCTGTCTCCACGTGCTTTACCAAATGAGTCTGCTTTAGTAAGCCCATCTTCTTCATGGTCTTTTGAGATTACAGTACATGCCCTATCTACACCCTTTTTGTCTTTGTCTAAATCATCGTCTTCCAAGGTGGTACTACTATCCGTAGATTCTTTTACTTGTGACCCATCGCCCTTTTTGTTTACCATTGATTTTCCTGAAAAATTTCGTGTGGCAAGCATAGTAGTTAAAATTGCTCCTTTTAATTTACGGCGAGCATTAAACTTCTTCAAACAGTCCACTGTTTCCTGTCTGTGCATAACAGAAGCCACACGTTCGCGGTGACAAATCCAAGGATGTTTCAGTGCCTCGGAAGCTGTGATTCTCTTGCTTGGATTCACAGTTAGCATTTGGTTTATGAGACTTTTTGCTTCAGGCGTAACTGTATCCCATTCAGGGGATGGGTAGTCATACGCTCCGGCTTTAATCTGCCCATATAACCGATGTTGATCCTCATCCCAAAATGGAGGATACCCAACAAGTAATATATATAAAATAACACCGCAAGCCCAAATATCCACAGGTTTCCCATAAGGTTCTTTTTTAAGAACTTCAGGTGAAAGATAACCTGGAGTACCAGCGAAACCAAACCAAGCTTGTTGATCACCTTGCACTTCAATCGCTAAACCAAAATCGGCTAGTTTAACAGCAGCCCCCTTGGCCTTGCTGGCAAGTAATAAGTTTTCAGGTTTGAGATCTCTATGAACAACTCCATTGTGGTGGCAGTGGTGGACAGATTCCAAAATTTGTTGTATGCAGTGCGAGGCATCGGCTTCAGAATAAAACTCGCGAGCTACTATATCTTCAAAGAGTTCGCCTCCAGTTACTAAATCAAAAACTAGGTAATGGAAATGCTCTTCTTGAATAGAATCGTGAAGTCTTACAATATTAGGATGTTGCAATTTACGGCAAATACGTGCTTCACGTTCCAGTTTTTGAAAGTCTCTAGCAGATAGTTTTTTAGTGTTTATAATTTTAGCAGCAAACTCATAACCAGTTGATTTCTGAACAGCACGTCTTACTATTGAAAACGCTCCTTTTCCTAATTCTTCTTTCAGATCGTAATTGTCAGAGAAACGAGTGCTAACACTTTCTCGGTTTGGATTAGCCATTATTCTAAAATAAAATTATTTTACCTGTATTTGACTTGAATTTTACAGCGCAACTGAGCACGGATCCCTTCTTGTCAGTGCCTGAAACAATGTAATAAAAATATATGGTAGATATTTTGTAATTTATTCTATTGATATCAGGATCATTATGTAAAATTGACATTTTACAAATAAAAAAAATACAATACGTTAAATAGTTATTAAACATTATTTACGTTTAAGTAATTTACTAAAAAAAATCAATTACTATATATATTCAAGTATTAATTGTATTTGTATCTTAAATTACTAAACAAATAAATTAATAAAATTTTCAAAAGCAAAAGCTCCATATGTCTATTATCTCGAAGGTATTTTACATATAGTTTTTAGATAATAGAATTTAAATGCAAATCGTATTAAATAACTCATAAGAAAATTATTTTTTATAATTAAACTAACAAAATTAAAGTGTGAAAATATCACATAATATGAATTTACTATTTTGGTCACTGATACTAATTTGATGTCAGCAAGCTGAATATAAAACGTAGATGCCTAGACAATTGTAATCGCGATCACCAACATAGACTTCTAATATTAACACTACGGCACCGGGATGACATTTCGTTAGCGCAAAATAATCGATACACCATTGTCTCACCCATTTAATGAAATCCAGAGGATCTTTCCCGTAAAAAGAAATTTATCGATTTGCAAGCAAAAGTAAATTAAATAAGCATTAATATAGTTACAAGCCACACTAATAATTGAAAATTGTCACCGCTTTTCAATTTAAAGACATATTTTACAGTGAGCGACGTACGATGATATTCTTAGCAGAAGTAGTACGGCTTGGTGGAAATATATTTTTATTTTTAACATTGACGTCGAAACGAATTTAAATTGTATTCAACGACACTTTTAAATAAAATTATTATTTACCTATTATGTGCCCATTTTACACAACATTAGCAAGATGAAGATCAAAAAACTAAGGGCCAGGCCCTACACCACACTCTTCTGCTCCGGACACGAGCTTCGGGGTCAAATTCATAGACATTTGTGAGTTGCCAGGACAGCGCAACTACAGTTTTAACTCTACGCACCAATACGTTATTTTCTTACTGATAAAATATGATTTGTCATGTGTAACATTTAAAAAAATTGTTTTGAAACCTTAGTTTTACTTTTATTTTTGTTTGTATTAAATGAAAGTTTTTATTTTAATTTATTTTTACTCGTGTAAATACTGAGTACTGTACGTAAAATCGATACTGTAGCGCAGCAGCAAACCAAAGAGAATCAACATAACGTGTATGGAGCCATCTATCGATGTAAGCTAAGAACTAGAATTACTTGATAATACTGTTAAAATTATCGCTCATTTTGTCTCGCTTTTAAATTAAACATAAATTAAGAAAATAGTATGAATTTCACAAAACGAAATCTCATGATTGTCCTTGTATGTAAGATTCTTGTAGATAAGTAGTCATAAGTCAATACCTACATACTGATAACATTCCAGGATCAGACTTCGTTTAGTCGTTGCCGATTTTATGAAACAATAGTTTCTTATTTTAGAAAAAGAACTATTCGAGAATATCGGTGGTCAAATATGATTCTGCGAAGTAATAATTGATGAGAACGTGTTCAAAATATCCGTAGACGGTTCCCCGTTCCTGTTTTAAGAAACTTTCGAAGTTATTCAGCATAAATGTTTCATGTGAAAAAATCGCAAAAACTGATTAAATTACTTCACTTACAAAACACACAAATATTTTTACACACAGTCCCTGAAGGGGTAGCCGGGGAGAACAGATCGTCAAGTGTCACGATTAGACGACGTATTCAGACACGTCTAGGTATCTGAGTACACTTGACCCTTCGCACAATTTGCTTCATAGTCTCGGACTTTTTTTTTATTTTTTATACGTGGGGAAATACCTAATGAATATCTGGCCGCGCGGGTGGAGTTGAACTCGCTCCGACTAAAACCCATCGATGTTCCGCCTTCGAGAGAATAAATCTTCTCCCTCTCCCACCAGGCTTAACGCGCCGGAACACTGACACGTTTAGCTCATCGGACTTCAAACTCACGTGGTTGAACCCCGTCCTAGTCCGACTCCCGGAGGCTAAGAAGCATACCGACACTCCTCTCTTCCTGGCAGCTCCACCTTAGCCATACGACCACTGCCAGAGTCGCGGTAGATAGGAAGCATGGCGAAACGCAATACCAAAACTCTTTTCTACCGCGACTCGACCTCGGCTGTGGAGGGCACTGTGAGCGGTGCGAAGGAAACGACGCAAACACACCCTCCACAGCCCACCAACACGCATCCGAAGTGAGCTGAGCAAGCCCACTTAAAGCGGCCATCTCTGGCCAGCCATACGCCGCCAAGTAAAGGCCATGTGGGTTCCTCTTGGATTCCTTCCTTCACCGTGGATGTCCAAGTCACGGTTACTAAGCCCCTCCGCCACGACAACGCTGAACCGCGTTCGGGGGGAGCAATATCTTAGCCTTTCTTAACTGAATGTGGTTATAAAGCCAAATAATACAAATTTATGAACACCGGGCCTATTTCAACCCCATTTTTTTTTGGAGGATTTATTGGAATATTTGGTTTAAATTTAAGCTAAAACAGACATTTAAAAACCACCACCTGTCACGTTGTCCCGAAAATGTCTTCGGTGGAAGGTGGGTTGAAGAGACTTAATCGTCTAGACTAGACCTGTCTACCCCTGTTTTGGGAATTGCGTGAAGATATTTTATTTATATTTTTTTAATGTTGAAGTTTACACTATATATTTTTTTCACCATCCGGTTATCACTCATTCGCTCAACGAGCCCACATCATAAGCACTGTATCATAAGCATACAACAAGCAAGTTTCATATCTCTCAATTTCACACCTTTAACAACTATCTTTCTGCTTCTGTAAACAGCTTTTGAGATACAATATGAATACCCAGGCAGACATGAGACAACACAATTTTTACGTCGGATTGTGACAGGCGTCTTTGTTACAATAAAGGGGAGAGCCCTCAGCAATGAGCCATCCACACCACACCCTGATAACAGTACTCACATTTTCTTCCTTACTGTCTTAACAATTCCTTCCAAGATCCGCAAAACATAGATTACTCAACGACAGCAGGCTTTCGTTTCACTTTCGACTTCCAGTGTCAGATAGGGGTTCGGAGGGAGATGAGACATCCTTTCCTTACTACCTGACACGGAGGGACACCTCAGCTGTTACACCTTTTCAGTTTTTAACCTGTCTTTGATACTTTTATGCGGTCCTTTTGAATTTGGCAGCGACACATGCAGTCTACAAGAACTCGGGCAGGTTCGATAACTTTGTCGAGTGAATAGCGAGCATGGCACTTGCTACACTAGCGTGTTGCTTAAAAAGCTTAAAAGTTATCGCTTAATGCATTGAAAAGTTAGTTTTAAAACTTAACCAAATATCGATTACTTGATTAAAGTCTGGGGCTCAGTAGCAAAAACTAATCGTAAATTATAACAAACAGCACAGTTTAAATTAAATAAATTA
The DNA here is from genome assembly GCA_029286605.1 of Sericinus montela. Classification (NCBI taxonomy): domain Eukaryota; kingdom Metazoa; phylum Arthropoda; class Insecta; order Lepidoptera; family Papilionidae; genus Sericinus; species Sericinus montela. The sequence goes on from JAGSMR010000004.1 coordinate 6,591,465, forward strand.
CTGTTGCCTTATGACTATCTTACTATACAACATCTAAAGGATATAATGAAACAAAATAATGGACTTAATTTTTTTTTATTAACATTAATTTTGTTTTCGCAAACGTAAACGCAAAAAAACTCTAAACATGTATCTCATATTATACGCAAAATAATAACACAAGAAATACGCAATAACGTAAGTCTTAAAACTAAAGATGTGCATCCCCAACGTACGAAACTGAAACCCTGGTTTCAGTTGTCTTTTAGAATAAAAAAGTAGAATTTAAAACTATAATGTACCTTGTGACATCCAGTAACTGTTGCTCTATGTTACTTTAATCTGTTTACTGCATTAGGCATTTTTATTTCTTTTGTGACGGTATTTCAAATTATTTGCAATTTTGTATATTGTTTTGACAATTATAAATTACCAAAAACCTAGTATTCACATGCTCTTTGTGACTATCATACTATAAGCAAATGTAACACAAAAATATAATGTATTAATGTTAATAATATTTATTAAGTTTTGTTCTTAATTTGTCGCATTTACATTATGCATGCTCAGAAATACTGTTTTAGTTCAATCGTCTTTATAAGTATATACGTAGTTACAATTTCTTATTTAAGATTATTTTTTCATATACATTGCTCTGATCCTTGTACTATAGAATCTGAAACAACGAAGGTACCTAAAACACCCAGACCCAAGAAAATGTAGAAAAAGTGTTTTCTACATTTACCCGACCGGGAATCGATCCAGGGACCCTAGAGCCCGTCATGCCTTTAGTCCACGGAGGTCGTCAAATGTTAAGTGAATGTATAATTATTATGAGAATAATTTTTTTAAAGTCAAACATAACTAAACCAATAATCAGGCTCTGAGGTATACGGAGCTGCCACTTACACCTTCTGAGTACGCTCATATAATACATTAAAGACTTTATGTTTGATTATATTGAAAAACAGCAATCTGCTTACGTAGAAATTATTGACGCCCATGTAAATCCGCTACATTTTTCGGCTAGGTAGTTACGCAAGTAAGGTGTTTAATAAAAATAATGGTTTTGGCGAATATGGTGCAAGATTAATGAAAAATTTACAAATGATCTGACCTGCGCGAGATTCGAACCCGTGACCTCTGCCCGGGAGTCCCAATAGAATGTCTAGTTTATACAGCATGTGCATGTTATCACTTTCTCTAGTATCCCGACCGATTTCGGTCACAGCGAATTGGACTCTTGCGAGTGTCGTTCGTGTGCTCGCAGGCGCCTGACGTAACCGATTTTTGTGCTGAATGTGCGAGCACATTGAGCGCAAGTCAGCACCCCTCCGACATAATTGTAGGTGATGGCTTCAGGTGATCGATCCTTGAGCGCGTCTTGTTTGGCATCGAGCTCATTCACACTTACTCCCTCTAATACCTTAGTGCTCACGGTCTTCCTCCACAGTGATCGGTCCGCTGCCATTGTCTCTCTCATTGTAACGGATCTAAGTCACATTTCTTCATGTGGCGCATAAGTACATCTTTGAACCGCAGTAATTGGCCGCCTTGTTCTCGCTTGCCATTACGCAGTTCAGAATGCAAGACGCGCTTGGCCACAGCAGTATCCGGAGATATGGCCGCACCACTTCATGACATGGCGAATATGGTGCAAGATTAATGAAAAATTTACAAATGATCTGACCTGCGCGAGATTCGAACCCGTGACCTCTGCCCGGGAGTCCCAATAGAATGTCTAGTTTATACAGCATGTGCATGTTATCACTTTCTCTAGTATCCCGACCGATTTCGGTCACAGCGAATTGGACTCTTGCGAGTGTCGTTCGTGTGCTCGCAGGCGCCTGACGTAACCGATTTTTGTGCTGAATGTGCGAGCACATTGAGCGCAAGTCAGCACCCCTCCGACATAATTGTAGGTGATGGCTTCAGGTGATCGATCCTTGAGCGCGTCTTGTTTGGCATCGAGCTCATTCACACTTACTCCCTCTAATACCTTAGTGCTCACGGTCTTCCTCCACAGTGATCGGTCCGCTGCCATTGTCTCTCATTGTAACGGATCTAAGTCACATTTCTTCATGTGGCGCATAAGTACATCTTTGAACCGCAGTAATTGGCCGCCTTGTTCTCGCTTGCCATTACGCAGTTCAGAATGCAAGACGCGCTTGGCCAGAGCAGTATCCGGGAGATATGGCCGCACCACTTCATGACATGGCGAATATGGTGCAAGATTAATGAAAAATTTACAAATGATCTGACCTGCGCGAGATTCGAACCCGTGACCTCTGCCCGGGAGTCCCAATAGAATGTCTAGTTTATACAGCATGTGCATGTTATCACTTTCTCTAGTATCCCGACCGATTTCGGTCACAGCGAATTGGACTCTTGCGAGTGTCGTTCGTGTGCTCGCAGGCGCCTGACGTAACCGATTTTTGTGCTGAATGTGCGAGCACATTGAGCGCAAGTCAGCACCCCTCCGAGATAATTGTAGGTGATGGCTTCAGGTGATCGATCCTTGAGCGCGTCTTGTTTGGCATCGAGCTCATTCACACTTACTCCCTCTAATACCTTAGTGCTCACGGTCTTCCTCCACAGTGATCGGTCCGCTGCCATTGTCTCTCATTGTAACGGATCTAAGTCACATTTCTTCATGTGGCGCATAAGTACATCTTTGAACCGCAGTAATTGGCCGCCTTGTTCTCGCTTGCCATTACGCAGTTCAGAATGGAAGACGCGCTTGGCCACAGCAGTATCCGGGAGATATGGCCGCACCACTTCAGCTGCCGCTTCATTAGATACAACTCTATACCGCTATAACATACTATACTCTATAACATTAGCGCATGTAAGTACTTCCGTGTTTCGACCACGGTGGGACCAATGGATGTTGATAATGTCGCGTAGGCATCTAAGATGGAATCTGTCTAATGTCCGGATATGCTTGCGGTATTGGACCCACGTTTCAAAGGCATAAAGAACGTTGGGGAGAACGACTGCCATGTATCATTGCTATCATTAATACTATATTAATACTGCTATGCTATCATTAATAATATATTAGCATATAAAATGTTACCTTTTCGCATGATTAAGAAAAAGCCGGTTGTTAACCTGAATATCTTCTTTGCTTTTATGGATTTTGAAGTAGTATTTGATGGTGATAAGAAACAAACTTGGGTATACTACTGCCGGGATGTTGTGTAGATGGCCTGAATGTAGTGGCTTTTGGCAATAACGTTATTGTGATAGCAAAGTATGTGTGCCCGTACATGAGAATCTGTCCGCCATGTTATAAAATAGGGTTTTGTCATGTATGCCGTCATGTGTATTGTTTCTCGATAGCTGTTTACAGAACTTGAAAGACGTGAATGCCTGGTTGGAAAATTGGGTATCATTAAAGTGTGGTGGTGATAAAGGAATGATAAAATAAAGGCCTCGGTTTGAATGCTAATGAAAAAAAAGGTTCTGGTATTTAAATGGAAAGGATTGCGGGAGAGTTTTCAGCATATATTAAAGATGATTTTGCTACAAAATTGGTGGTTTTGAAAAAAAAAAAACCATCGGGGATCGAACTAAGTTCTCTTAACTCGCGTTCCGATCACCCAATAGTTAATAGATAGTTAGGATATAGATTGTTTATTATGTATTACAGTATCTAATATAGTGTACTTCTACCTAGGCTATCATAAGCAAGAGCTTTATAGCTTGCGTGAATCATAAAGATGAAACGTGAGACAAATCAAATAAGAAAAACTGAAACATAAATTATGTTTTTCTAGCTTACGTCTTCGCTTACGTAAATATTCCACGTATGTCTTAGTAGGCAAAACGTGGCAAAAGTGGGTTTCCAGCGAATGCCACTTTTTAATAGATTTTATAATTTTATTACATATTAGTGAATTCTAAACGGTAAATCTGATTGTTTAGCGAACCCTTTCGTGAGCGCTGAATACAACGGTATTTCACAGAAATCGAAACTGGTTCGCATCTTACGCAAGTATAGGGGAATTAACAAGGGCTTTCGGGACGGGCCCTACCGAAATTCGCCGGTGCACAATGCACCCTCCGTGCCCATCCCCACGCGAGTTCTCTTATTATTACGCGACTCCTGTTTCTATCCCCCACATTGTTCATATTATTTTTATATTGGTACTCGGTTGACGCGTTACAAAGTTGTAGCTCTCAAACTTTTTGTGCAAACACTGTTAGAGTATTAGGCTATCAAATAGTTCATATTAATGTTAGTCAACGTCGCACGTAAAATGTAGGTACCCTAGATGAAACCGTGCTAATTAATTGCGCGAAAGTAGGCATTCGATCGGTTCTGTCACCTTATATTTGAAGCGAAGGGAAGTATTAAGGTTTCGAGCGCTGCGGTCGTCTCAGGTTGCTTTTCTCATGAGTGGACTTGCTTGTAAAATAATAACTTGAGAATAATATGTGTGGTAGGAGCGTCGCAAGCACGCCGTGCTTCGAATAGCGTCCGTGTAAGGCTGTGCAGTGAGCGCTTATATCGATCGCGGCAGTCTCTCTGTCCCTGTAATGCGTTCTGTGATTTCGGTGATCGCTTCAAATTGGCGGGAGATGCGACGCTGTGGGTTTTTTTTGTCATGAAGCAAGGTAAGCTATCATTTTTTTTTATTTAAAATCTTTCGGTCTTCGTTACTTTAATATTTCTTTTTAATATTTTATTTTATTTAAGAAGTAAGAATAAGATAGACCTTTTATGAACCTCTCGCGGAAACAATTGGGTTGTACTTTAAAAAAATCGTATGTGTGAGGCTTAGTAATCTATGAAATGAATATCATATGAATATTATTCAGTTTAAAATTGTTTTTCGTATGGTAACGACAATATTAATGGACGTTAGGTGGACGCTTTCAGTACTTCAAAAATATAGATGTATTGTCCACTCAAGTAAGTAGTCAAAATTCACAGTAATTGAAATATTTATATTTATTACTAAAAATATATCTATCAAGTTTTATCGACGTAATTATCTGTTGCCCCTTACTAACCATCATTGCCGTAAATGGCGATCGACTGAATAGACTCGAAAATTGCAATGGCTGCCAACAGGTGGTAGAGAAATATTTTTTTCTTTCTTTTTAATGGATAACGATATAGGATCAACATCACATACATCGCTCCAATCCCAAAGTAAGTAGCATCCGAGACCCGAAGCACATATGTTGAGGAATCAGAAATAATGAAGGTAACACAAACACCCAGACGTGTGATAACAGAAAAAGTGTTTTTTTAACAATCCGGGAATCGAACCGGGGCCTCAGAGCAAGCAACACCTTAAAAATTGGCGTGTATGCCACTCTGTCACGGAGGACGTCAAATCTTGAAAGTATTAGTTAGAAGGAACAAGCTGACTAGCAGGAGATACGTTATTGCTGTTGAGTAGGCTCAAATATTGTACCAATATTTGAGACTACTTGTGCAGGGATAACGAACAAATTTTAAATTGTATAATGAATCAGTTGTTAATTTATAAAAATATGGTAACTAATAATATACACAGGTTCTATTTTGGAGCCGGATATTATATAAACGTAAAGTTGTGTAGAACACTGAAGTTTGCTCGAGCTGAAAGGCGCGTAAATGCCATGTGATCGTAAGCAACGAGGACAGGGGTCCATTATTGACGTCACTGCTCCTAACTTTATTATAATTTCGATCGATTTTACACTATAAGGTAAATTTTAATTGCTCAGTATTTTCATTTAAATAAACAACCAAATTTCGCACTAAATAAATAGTATTATTAACATTTTACGTTGATATTGATTAATGTTGGAACCTAATTTACATGATAATTGAACTAATGAACATTGCAATTACTTAATGATATTGTATTGATATATTATGTTAATAATATTTTTTACATGTAAATATAAGTGGACCACTTCAGATGATAGCCATGATAGCCGAATGGTTCGATGGTCGGAATTTCGAGTCAAGAGACCGGAGTTCGATCCCCAGGTGGCATATCAATGGGTTACTCAAAAAAAAAAAACTTATGTACGAATTATATCGTTGGCTTGTGCATATAGACGGCGATGGGCTCACCACTTGTCACGTTGTCCCGAAAATATTTTCGGTGAAAGGTGGGTCGGGGGAAGGGTGTTAATTCTCTAGACTAGACCTCTGTCTACCCCTGTATTGGGAATTGCGTCAAGATATATATTTATTGAAGTGAAATTTATTTAGAATCTTTGTGATTTCAAACCGGATGAAACGGAAAAACGACAGGTAAGAGACACAAATACAAAAATGTGTAGGATGAAGCCGACAAAGAATGAGACAGAAATGTACATACTATTTTATAAATAAACTTTGTAACTATCCTACCCTTGTTATATACTCGTATATTCATTTCATTCTTTTGTTGATTTACTGTAGTTTCACTTCTATCGTGTGTGAATGGCACACATAATTTTTTTATTTATTTTACTTCACTTTACTTTACTTAACATTGGAAGCTTACTTAGCTTAGCCTGAAATATATAATAAGGCATTTTTCGCAACTGCCAAGTCAATAAATTGATTAATTTTAGTATATTGATAGATGCATTAATTAAAAATTCCACAATTTAATAAACAAGCTATGCCCCGAACTTTCACCCTCCGTGTAATACTAAAGAATTGGAAATAGAAATATGTACAGGTTTAATTCATTTGAATAAGCTATGCATGAAAGCTACACAAACGCACAAAAACAATTTTCTTTTCAAAGGCCAATATGTCCTTACTTCTCTTTATAAAAAATCGTAAGTAGGCAATTGAACAGTAAAGAAATTTCATAACAAATGAAGTTCCACGCTTTTAAACTATTTCCGAAATATACTATCCAAATTAAGGTTCGAGAAAAGATTACCTAAAAAAATTAATAAATCAAAATTTTGATAATTCTAATAGTGTAATCATGTTTTCAAAGAACTGACGTACCTAAAATTATTTGAATATATGTTTGCGGCGATTTAAAAATTTGTGAAGAGTATATTTTCTGTCTATCTATATAAAACACATGCACCTTGAAGAAAATTCCTAAGGTATCGTGCCTACGTTTACTTCACGCATGATTGAGTATCTTAGGTAATTTGTAATAGTGCAAAGGCACACAGATTCTTGCTGCAAAGATGTTGTGTATGTGAATTGAGTTTGGTTGGCACTGGACACCAGTATCTCAGGTTACACGCAACCCAGGCTGATTGCATATATGCAACAGCTGATTTCAAATTTGTATTTCTTCATTTATTTTAATATATGATGTTTGTGATAGTATTTTCCGCTAATTATTAATAATACATAAATATATTGTATTATATGTGTAACATATTTTGATTATCATGTGAAATGTTGCTAAAATTTATATTTATATGTTATATATCTATATTTAAAATGAATTTTTTTTAAATATTTGTGCTTATAATCTTGATATTTTCGACATTACTCTTTAAAGACAAGAGTGCTAAAAGTATATAATTTTCGTTATTATATATTTACTTATCTTTTCATTCATTGTTAGAGTTAAAATAATTAATTAACCATTCTCATCCTACATGATTTTCAGTAAAAAAAAAATAGTCTATTTATAATTTATACCTACGTAAGTAATGCGTAATATCACATGCAACACCTAAATCTTACATATCTTTACCAAAGCACATTTGGAACAACGTGAAATGTGGTACCTGTTATCGTCTTAGTGTCTAAGCTACAATAAACATAATACATGTATATTCTTATATAAACAGATAAAGCTTTTTTGTACTTTGAACCTATTAAGTTTTTTTACCCGCAACATAAATATGTAAATTAATCTGTAGACAGTTCCAAAAAAAAAAAAAACAAATACCGGCAGTTAAAGAGAAAATAGGTGATACGTTTTTGATCTCAGTAGAGTATATTGACTTACTTACTTAATATTTGATAATGCCGTAAATCTTTGATAATGCCGTATGGGAGGAACCGGTTAGGTATTTGAATTAAAATAAATAAATAGTGGAATAAGAAAAAGTGAATTTGAATATATTTGAAGATGGAGTCCCACCAAGAGACCACAATCGTGAGTATTCTATAAACTGTAAATGTGTTTTAGTAAGTTAAATAGTCCTAGGTATGGTAGTTCGTAACATATTTTACTATTATACGTAAAAAACTTGTTTCTACAAAGCAGAGATAAGAGAGAGGAGTATGAAATATGAAAAAAGGTGGAATATATCTATATTTAATTAAAAATCAAACAGATAGTGTTAATTTCTAGAAGTAAGTTTAGTTTGGTTTCACGTTCTTTTTCATGTGCAAATACGGTTATTGCTTTCTTTTCCAGAAAACCCTACTGTTTTCTATATTAGTATATTAAAATAAACTAGGGAGAAGGGGTAATATAATACGACTGTATATTTAATTACTTTGCATATCTAATCTCAGCAACATATGGTATGGAAATACATAAAACGTATGAGCGGTTGATTTACTAGGTCTGCGGTCGGCGCCTGGCATTTGCGGCCGTTTCGCAATTTGCGATGTTGGAAGCTTGGAAGCGAATCTCATCGAATGGAATCAATTTACCAGAATTATCACGTTAAGTGTTTATGTCATTTTCAGGTTGTTAGGAATTTTTTTATTCAATTTGTTTTGCCATTTATTATTTTAAAGGTAAAATACTGTTATAGTTTATAGGGTAACTGCGGTAAAGCTTGTATATTATGAAAGTATCATATACATTACTTAACATTATACATAAATGGGTATCAAAGTTTGTATAGTGAAATCGTTATTTTAAAGGATTTTTTGAGGAGCGTTGGCTTCTGATTGTCATGTTTACAAATAACATTTATATTAGGTCATGCGGGAAATGTAGCAGTTGAAAAGCCTGTCCAAAGATCGAAAGCCTTAAGAATCCCGATGATTACTTAAAGATGACATTATGATTATATCTAATCATTCCCGCCCAATTAACGCATTCTTGGTAACAGCATCTAAGGTGTGGCATAACCGTTATCACCAATCCGTATTCCAAGCAAAGCGAAATGAAAGTATGTAAAAATTTTTTTGGTCCGTTATAGTCCGTAGAATTATTTTACTGAGTATATTAGGCCGAGGTAAAGTATAGGTCTACTTCAGTAATGTATGCGTAACAATGCACCACTTTAGTCGGGACGTTGATTCATTGTTTCAGTTTTTTCACCCGCAACTTATATATGTAAATTAAACAGTAAACGTTTTGTAGTAGTCTATAATATTTTTAATTACAAAACGTAACGTGAACTGAGAAATAAACTGACACCAAACATCGAGCCAGAATAGGTATATCTTATATAGATTATTTCAGTTACTTTCGTGAAATGTTTACTTTTTCGTATGTTTCTGCTGTACTGGAAAAAATATGTCTTCTATTTCTCACATGCTTTGAGCACCTCATAAAGGTTGTATGTAATCTGGAGAGACGTAACATGATGTCATATTGTATCCGTAGCATATGTCATAGGTTAGAAAAGCCCATAATGCCACATCCACAGTACCTCAAATCGACGAAATAAGTAAATGGCTTGCATACAATACTTTGTTGGTTTCTTAGCGTTAATGTGTGGTAAAAATATATGAGGCACGAATCACGACCAACTTAAATCAAAAATATTTAGGATATGAGTGGCATAAGAGCCAAGTATAGTTGCTTTTACCTAATCTCGATAAGAATAGAACAGACTGTCAATTATGTTCAGTACTAAAGAGTATTGTTAATTTAAAAAAATTTAACATTCAGTTGCTTAAAAAATCTTTATCAGTCCATCAATCTGTATAATTGAAATCGAAATGAAATCGAAAAGACCCACTTTTAAAAACATTGTTTAGTTTTAAAAAATAACTTTGATCACAAAATCTGTAGTTATAGTTTTATAAAGATTTTTTAAAAATTGATGTTATTTAATAGCTTTCTCCTAATTCCTCTTTGAATCAACAGGAATTGACACTAATCCTCTCTCAGCGAGATTAGATCCTTTGACATAAGCCACGATCGGAACTCTTAACTAGGAGCTATGGGGATAACAGTCTATAAGAATAATGTTGCCATTATCAGAAAATAATCCTGTTTATTTCGGCAGTGAAAAAATAATATTGTCTTTGTGTTAAAAGAAAACAAAATGGAATATATGTCATAAGTGAATTTGGAAATAAAAACTATATATATATATATATATATATATATATATATATATATATATATATATATATATATATATATATATATATATATATATATATATATATATATATGTATATATATATATATATATATATATATATATATATATATATATATATATATATATATATATATATATATATATGTGCCTGACTACGAAGCATGATCGTATGTCTATTATGGAAAGACTATATTTTAAATATTATCGGTTTACCGAAAAAAAGGAATCACGTCTAATCTTGTAATAATTTGTTAGGAGGCATTGGAAGTAATCGGCTTTCAAGTGGAAAATGTAATAACCTTCTACTCGTACCTGTGACCTATACCTACAGTTTAATAGGATAAAAAAATCTAAATACGTGTCTATAGTGTTCGCGAAAAATGGATTGTGGGATCGAGGAATTTTATAAAATGCAGTATAAGATACAAGTATTACAACAACCCAGAAATGTTTTAGTAGTAGTTCGAAACCAGTCAGACATATCAGACTGGAACCTTCTTCTTCTTCCTTATAGCCTATTAAAACTCCCTTTTAACTTACAGCCTATTAAAACATAATAGTTAAAAATTTCAGTTTTTATATTTCATGCATTCCATAATACTGGAATAGTCAGATTATTTCATCCTTTCAACACACATTACACGGCATCTTATTTGAGTCCAAGTGATTGGTGGTGAACCGCCACCTTAGTGTCCAATTCAACGATTTAATACTTACTTAGATAAACATTTATATAAATATATGAAGTCCATGACTTGGGTTCACATTACTCACACAAATGTTTGCCTCTAGCCGCATTTAAATATCTTACCTTTATTTTCACAGTCAAGATCACTACCACTACTATTATTGGATTGATAGAATTCAAGTGTTATTTTATAAAACACAAACTGCTACCTCCCAAAAAAAAAATTCTGTGACGTTTAGAAAGCCGAATCACAAAGAGGGCGTCATGAAATTCGCAGTGGCGTTCGTGCGTGCCTTATCTTTTGACATACTCGTGCCTACTTTCCTCGCAAAGCTTACCCTTCAGAGCGGCGTGATAGCGAAAATATTAACGTAATGCGACAATAAAATTCAATAATACACCCGTAATGCAATAACGTTCCAGAGCAGCTCTGAAATGTGACTAAATATGTACTTTCCTTCTTTTTTATTTGCTTAGCCAAAATAAGCATTAATAGAAAAAGAAATTATTTATTTGCATAAATAAATATCCTTTTTTTCTATTTATAAATAGTTTCGCGCTATGTGTAGTGGGATTAGATACATGGAGATTCTTCGTAATACTAATTTATAAAATTTATTAATGTGGTGTAAGTCCCTTCCCTTAGACGATCTGTTACCATAGTTGGAAGTTACGTTGCCTTCGTAGCAGAGGGCTGCGGGTTCGAATCCCGTTAGGGGCAAATATTTTTTTTCTTTATAGAAAAGGGAGGCATACGAGCAGGTGGGTCACGTGATGGTAAGTGATTACCGCCGCCCATGAACACCCGCAATACCCGAGGCATAGCAGATGCGTTGCCTGCCTTAGAGCCCCCCTGGTGGTTGTGGGCCTCCGGTTACCTGTACTACTTTATGCCGGTATTCTGTGAGGTCGTGGTACTTCCCCGGTCGAGCCGGCCCATTCAAGCAACAACAAAAGCTGATGCGTGGCTCTACCACTGTTATTAAAATTTTGAACTGACTATGAATATTTGTTATTTATCTATGTAAGTTTATTGTAACGTTAGCTTGGACACTTAGACGGCGATGGGCTCACCTACTGTGACTTTGTTCCGATTACTGTTCGGTGAAAGATGGAAGAAGTTAATTGAAACTGAGTCAAACTAAACTTTGACAAAGGTGTAGAAATGTGGGTTTACATATTTATTGAAGTTCCTTTGGATATTCTCTTGATTACGGGATTAGCCCTGCTTATTTATAAATATTTTTCATAATCCTGATTAATATTTGATTCTAATGTGTCCAATGTGCCTAAGTACAAGTTTCTATACATAAAGCCATGCGGTGATAAAATCTAATCGTAAGTTGGAATGAGCGATGAAATATAGACAGCGTGGCGTCGGCAACGCCGTCATTCCTCGCGGTGTGGTCCACAAGTTTGATGGGTGCTGGTTCGTTACTAAACACCCTCTTAACGACAGACATATATCCTACGAATCTTCGAAAAATTTTCTTAGCAACTTTGATAGCGCGAAATATCTTAATATGGCGCTATTGTATACTTAAATTGTTTATGTATGGAAATATATTGTTTTGAAAATAAATTGTTGAACACTTGTACACAATTCACTTATTAAAAACTCATTAATAAACCGACAGGTTTCACGGCGAATCAGGGTATTGACACAGAGTTTATCATACTACATACATATGTTAAATTTTTATGTTTCAACTACCTATAATAAATGAGCAACAACTTTAAAATAAAAAATAATATGGTAGTAGACGGTAGGGTATATTCAGTCTATAAACTGGTTTCCCAAAGGAAAAATCAAGGATGGGCAAAAATTAGCTTTCTAGAGAATTTCTCATATAAATTTACTAGGCAACTGCTAGACTGTAACCCAACATTTTACGACAGAAAGACTTAGGGAAGGCTTTGCAACAAAAAAGACAGTCAGACACAGACAATATCTTCACGCAATTCCCAATACAGGGGTAAACAGAGGTCTAGTCTAGACAATTAATTTCCTTTGACCCACCTTCCACCGAAGATATTTTCGGGACAACGTGACAGATGGTGAGAAAAAGACAGAAAACCTATTAAAAACGCGGTGGATTTTACCAACTTTGCTGCCTAGACTGCAATAAAATATATAGGACAAACAGGCAGCTCGTTTAACACTAGAATAAAAAAAACATTAGATGTTGGAATCAAAAGAAAAATGCGTCCACATTCGCTTTACACTTAAATAACCACCAGCACAGCTTTGATGACAGTCATGATTTTTGGGTCCTACACTTATACCAGAAAACTTTAAAATTATATGCTCTGAAGGCGCTTGAAATAAATAAAGTAAATCATTTTAGAAATGACAAACTTCTCAACGACCAAAGAGACGTAAATCGATCACCATTGTTGACATAGTTTATTGCATAATTCACATCAATATGACATTTATAAACAATTAATCATTAAACTTAATCTATTAATTTTGACAAACAACAATATAATGACATATAATTACAATGGCTGGTACATATAATTGTTAATTGATATTTTTAGCTGACATTTCTTATTTATTTAATAATTTATATTTATAATACTTAATTACTTAACTGTATATTCATATTTTATTTTCTTATTTTTCCCGATTTTAGTGGAATTGATTCTTGTATGTTATCCCTAAATTTCTACCTACCGTCTACTGCCTTTTTATTTTTATTTTAACGTTGTTTCTCATTTATTGTGGGTAGTTGTAACATAAAAAATTAACATTAGTATGTAGTTATGATAAACTCTGTATCAATACCCTGATGATGCCGTAAGTCGAAACCGGTCGGTTAATTAATGAGTAATTAAATAAGTGAATTGTGTACAGGTGTTCAACAATGAATTTTAATGCAATGCAGTTTCATCAAGCGACAACAATAGCAAGTATAAATTATATTATTTTTAATTTCAATCACGATCGAGCATGGGTAGACATTTTCTTTTTTAATCCTAAAAAACTAAAGAACATGAGCAGCCATGTTCGCTAGTAATGTTATAAATGTGCAAAACTTTGAGTGTATGTCTGTTACCGTTTCTACGCTGTAATTTAATTCTCAATATAACATATTTCTTTCCATTTAGTTGCGATGTAGTATAAATGTAGTTATGTCCATCACCACCAACTTGATGCTTAGCATTTCCACCACAATGCGTTTTTCATGGAATTTTCTGCCACGCACGTGCACTTTATGGAAGGTCAGCGGTTTTTCCACACCGATTAAACTTAGGGATCTTCAAAAAAAGAGCCTATACCTTTCTCAAAGGCTGGCAACGCATCAGGTATGCCTCTGGTATTGCAGGTGTTCATGGGCGGCAGTAATCACTCACCATCACGTGAGCCACCTGCTCGTTTGCCTTTCTTTTCTATATAAAAAAAAAATTATTTGTAAAAGGAAAAGTTGGTACAATCGTAGAATAGCATATAGGGATTAATGGAAATTGTAATAATTTCACAAATGTGAAATTTTATGTTTAAATTAAATGTTTGTCGTTCAATCACGCCCATAGGACTAAATGATTGAAATTTAAACGAGATTCGAACGAGAGTTATATGTTGTTGAGATAATTTCCATTACTTTATTTTGCTATCAGTTGATCTCTTTTATTACTCATCAGGATTAGAAAACAAATATTTTGACAAAATGAATATGTTTTCTTTAGATAAGTAAACATTTAGTTTTTCTTCTTATTCTCATAGGAATTTAATAATAACTGTTGCTGAATTTTGAATAATTACTTCAATTAAAATTACATAATAAATACTTACCTACTCTTTATACTGTCTCTTTATACTTCGCCAAGTCGATGGAATAGCGCTTTCAAGCGTCTCGCGTTGCTCGTTGAAAGCTATTTAATAATAAGAAATGTTTTGCCCTTATCAATATACGTCGCCTTATACATGACCAAGACTTTCATTAATATTTAATTGAATCTCTCAGGAAACTTCATCAGGAAACTTGTGTTTGATCATCATCATTGTGAGACACACTTCACATATATGCCTTGAACTTTAAATATGTAGTTAAAGATTATTAATATTATTATTACAATGTTATTAATAAGTATTTATACGACATTACATACAATTTTAATATACATTCTTGTATGTTTCTCCAATAATACCTCTAAATGTCATCTTTCTTTTCTGTCTACTTTCTTTCTTCATAATTGTATAAAAAACAATATCTGTTCTCAAGCCTTATTTATTCAATGTTCGTCATACAATACGTTGTTTAGAAAAATCTTGTAAGACAGTTATTACTTTGAGAAATTAACATAGTTTTTATTCCTTCTTTTTAAAACTAGTCCCTGTTTTATGGTAGCAAAAGGAATATTTTCACAATGTGAGTAAAAATTAAATATTTTTGTACCAGTAATTGACGCATATTTTATAGTCCATTGTACTGATGTACAACACGCGCACGAAACAACCGCGACCCTTACGCCTATAAAACGTAACCTAAATCCCAAAAATGCTTTCAGCAACGGAAACGCCTTTTGGAGATGAATACCCAAAAGCGATTTTCACATCTATACTCGCTATGTTATCGGTTTAGCTCTCATATTATGTAATTGTCAACCCAGGTTGAATGGGATAAGACTTGCTAGTATTCAAAACATTTACTGTTATCTTCTATCCTTAAGTGCTGTGCTAGAGATAAGTGACGAGAGTCTAGAAATATTCACTACTACCTCCATAATTTTTTGAAAAAAAAAAGTAAAAAAATCTTCACGCAATTCCCAATACAGCGGTAGACAGAGGTCTAGTCTAGACAGTTAAGTCCCTTCGACCCACCTTCCACCGTAGATATTTTCGGGACAACGTAACAGGTGGTGAGTCGCCGTCTTAATGTCCAAGCCACCGATATAATTCGTACATAAGTTTTTGAAAAAACTCATTGGTACGAGCCTGCCATCTGGGGATCGAACTCTGATCTCTTGACACGAAATTCCGACCACCCAACCACTCGGCTTTCGTGACTTTTTAATAATTTTTGGAATTTCCATAATCAGCAATTGAACTAGAAATCGCAGTGTGGAAGATGCTACGCGTCATCGGTCTTCTTTTTTATTTTCCAGATTGTTTTAAGAATGTTTCCAATTCTGTTTTCTAGTTGTTTTAAGTTTGTTCTTTTAGCCTTCCGCCATAGATACCCACGTATATAATGTGAATATAGAAAATGCCATCAATGAGACAAGGAATTAATATAAAAAAGGCATAGGAGATATGTATAATTTGACTGCGCTCTAAAATTATCTGTTGTACCGATAATGTGTTGGTGTTGTTGTTTACACAATGGAAGCGATGCAATATTCAAGAAGGTTATCAACGTAGTTAAGATCGACATTGTACTAGGTGATTAGGTCAAGGCAAATATGTAGAACTTTTCAGACGATAACACATGTTCTATATGATATCAGTATAAATGTTGTAGAATATATTGTATTATGAACTTTAACGTATTTTGTCACACGTTAACTGTCACGTTGTCCCGAAAATATCTTCGGTGGAAGGTAGGTCGAAGGGTCTTAATTGTCTAGACTCGACCTCTGTCTACCCCTGTATTGGGAATTGCGTGAAGATATTTTTATTTTTTTATTTTATTTAACGTATTTTGCTTGCTATTGCCAAGAGATGGAATGACGACTTGCAAAATGTTGCGGGAAATTGATGGATGCACGTGTCCGGGGATAATTCTTTGTGGGAGGCCTTTGTGCAGCAGTGGACTCTTGATAGGCGGTAAAGAAGAAGACAAAGAAGATACTTGTAAATTCCGCTACCCGCAGTAGATCAATCATACACATTTTTATTACATATATTTAGATTATACAACCCCCTTTCTTTCCGCGGGTATCGTAAGAGACGACTAGGGAAAGGGCCTAGTATATATTAACAGCAACCGATAGATAGCGCGATAACCATCTCCAAAAATGGCAGACCAAAATAATCAGACCGAACATGGGCAGCAGCGTCTGCGATGCGAGAGGTCTGGTACTGCGATCGACAATCCGCCTGCCAAGCGTGGCGATTATGGCAAATCGTCCCCATGGGAGACCTATGTTCTGCAGTGGACTTAAACTGGCCGTTATGTATGTATACCCCACATAGCAACTCCTCTCGTCATTTCAATATAACTTTAGAAAAAACCTACCTAATTTTGACATCAAATTTAAACTACTGTTTATTGTTAATATTCCTATTCCAACAAAACTTATTATTTATATACTAAACATATTAATAGCAAACGTAATTAAGTTAGAGTTTTAATGGCTTCGAGAGATGAAAGCAAATTTGATTTCAATTTTCGCCATGAACTGCTTCGAAGTTCGATACCTGCTATTTTTATACAGTAAAAGTTTAAGCTTTGTTGATTTTGAGCTTTGTAGAATATAATTTAATTTCACTTATGTAATACGCGTGATTGCTGTAAAGTGATTACTTATTTTATGATTAATATAGTATTTAACGTTTAACGTGTATTAATAACCTAAATTAATTAAAACTTCAAAGTTATTATCATATTTTTAATGACAAAAACTACTCCGGTTCGCAAAAATAAGACCTCCACAGAGAAAAATCGTCACTGAAATTAGAGGTGTTTTCTTTTTATTCTATTAGATAATATTATTTACCCTTCGTAGCATAAAAAAGTGTCGATATAAATATGTCAAATATGATATGAATATGTCGAAAATAAAATTAAAATATTTTCATTAGTCTAAGAGTTCGCGTTCTTTTAGAAGCGGAAAGGAGGGAAGGGACTTAATTATCTAGACAAGACCTCTGTCTACCCCTGTATTGGGAATTGCGTGAATATTTTTATTTTTAATTTTTTTTATTATTTATTCAACAGTTTAAGGTAGATAGCGAGTTTGTAACTACTTTTAATTTTCTTAACTGTTTTATCTTTTTTGAAGATCATTTTCTGTTGTTATTCAATTTAGAAGTTTAACGATGAGTCTTTCAGCTTACATAAAGATTAAAACGATAAAAATTTAATCTAAACGTAAACATTTTCACATTACAAAATCAGGAACATATTCAACTTTCTTATAACATAAGTCTAGGAATAGAAGAAAAAATTTAAGGCTTAAAAGAAAAAATAGAAATCTGCTGCTGAATATAGAGAGTGGCCCTGTGCCACCTGCGTATACATGTCGATCTCCTGCAAAATTTTGCAGATTGTCAGTGATGTCATACTACACTGCTTTTGCTTGTACGATAAACAGTCTCTTATCGAGAAACTTTCTTTCTCAACAATTATTAGAATAGCGAGCAGTGTGGCAGGCCCATTATCACTTCAGCACGTTAATGCGTACGGCTATGTTCATTCTATTTCTTCTAATGTATCTAGTGTTTACACCTATTTAGCTAAAAAACGCTACTAACTATTAAACTATTGCAAACCCTCGCTTACGGGAGAGGCCTATGTATCTGCCTATACATACGATGGAATTTTAAAGGCTGTTAATTTAGTAACTTAAAATAAGGTGTTGGTTTATAATAAATCTACAATTCTGGATAAAGTTAAAGATCACTCTAAAATCAGTTTAATATAAATCAAAAATATTAATTTTTTTACCATTTACCATTATATAACAGTGGTAGAGCCACGCATCAGCTTTTGTTGTTGCATGAATGGGCCGGCTCGACCGGGGAAGTACCACGACCTCACAGAATACCGGCGTGAAGTAGAAGTCTAACAAACTTCTGCGTTTCGTCTGGTGAGTGCAGGTAACCGGAGGCGCACACACCCCCCTCCCCCAATTTTGGGGGAGGTGGCACTCAAAGGCCGGCAACGCATCTGCTGTGCCTCTGGTATTGCGGGTGTTCATGGGCGGCGGTAATCACTTACCATCACGTGAGGCGCCTGCTCGTTTGCCGGCCTTTTCTATAAAAAAAAATACGTCATTATTCACTTTAGATAACCTGAATGTAATCGGTGAGAAATTAATATTCTACGGTATTTCGTTTACAAAAATAGTCTTTATTATTATTAAAAATGCGTTATATGTAACACTGGCTTTTTTAAAATAAATTCTCTAAGTAAAACAGGCTACGAAATCGCTACGTAGACGCTCTGTTTTTTACTTATAATATAAAAATAGGTTTTACGAGTGTTTTATGCAGGAAATATTACTATTTTTCCAATTAGTTTACAAGTATAGTCTTCAAATTTGATCTCATTATATAAATATGTTGTATTGTATGTCTTCCACTAGTTTCTGCGGGGCTTGTTTAGTTATATCTCTAATAACTGGTCATCTAGATAAAAATATGTCATAATGTAAGTATTTTCTCTCTATTATTAAATGAATGTTTTCTCTTCGATTACTAGGCTTGTTTTAATAACGTTCGTAAATATAGGGTAATATTATAGTTTAATACATTATTCATATTCCTTACTTACTTCCCAATAAACATTCATCTTCGGCAAATCAAAGAGAAAAACCAACAAGCCTATATGAAATCTTTCTTAGAGTTTCAGAAATGTTTTACGCTTGTCATTTGATTTTGACTACAATGGGATTTGATTTGTCACAAGATTGTGCACAGTAATAACGACGCTTGCCGTTTCCTATGGGCACTAATCATCTATTCAATTTATATGTTATTTTTACACATAAAATAAATTTCCATGACGTCTTTTCACCCGTCTGACTCTATTTTTAGACTTTAATTTAGCACTTCAATTTACGAGTAGGCGTAGTTGAAGAGAAATGAAGTCAATGGTCGACAGAAATAGATCTACGCTATTGTTACTACAAGAGAGTATATAATTATGTTAACTCGGTACAACAACGTTTCTACGAAACCTATTTACCAGTTCTAGAACTTGTACTTAATAAGTGTTGCCTGTAAGTTATATGCCTAAAAGAAGTTCCTGAAATGCCTATTGATTGTGTGAATAATTTTTATATTCATATTTCATATTTCCATTTAAGTGAGAAGTCACGATAGCCGAGTGGTTGGGTGGTCGGAATTTCGAGTCAATAGACCCGAGTTCGATCCCCAGTTGGTAGGCTCGTACCAATGGGTTTTTCAAAAACTTATGTAGGAATATCGTTGGCTTGGACATAAAGACGTCGACGGGCTCACCACCTGTCACGTTGTCCCGAAAATATCTTCGGTGGAAGGTGGGTCGAAGGGACTTAACTGTCTAGACTCGACCTCTGCCTATTGGGAATTGCGTGAAGATATTTTTTTTTATATTTCCATATTCATTCATTATTCGTTTTTACACTTTTGTTTGTAATACATGCATAGACTTACAATGTTTTAGTGTATACCTGTACAAATGTGTGTATTATTTTTTAAAAATCTACGCTAATAATAAAAGCGTGTTCATTCGTCCCGAGGTAGAGTAAGAGTCACGATAGCCGAGTTGTTGGGTGTTCGGATTTTCGAGTCAAGAGACCCGAGTTCGATACCCAAATGGCAGACTCGTACCAATGAGTTTTTCAAAAACAAATGTAGGAATTATTTCGTTGGCTTCGACATAAAGACGGCGTTGGGCTCACCACCTGCCTCGTTGTCCCGAAAATATGTTCGGTGAAAGGTGGGTCAAAGGGACTTAATTGTCTAGGCCAGGATATAGTATTAGGAATTGCGTGAAGATATTTATTTATATTTATTGTGTTCGTTCATCGAATTCGGTCCGTTTAATATGTGTTTTCTATATCTCATTTATTTAAGTACAAATTATCTGATAAATTAAATAAAACAAAACAGTTGTTTACATAGAAACGTTGAATTTTGTCATTGAAAACAGCATTATTAGCATATCTATATGCAAATAATGCTAGCGAAGTAGGACAACTAAGGCAACCTTATAAGTATAACACCTCATGCGAACACCCTAATCACAACGCTTCTACGTCTAATATGTATATTAGCAAAGTAGGCGCTTCTCCGGAATATTAACAAACAGGGCCAATTTAATTTTTGGTCATTTATAACTTTTGTTAAATTCAATTAAGTAAAATCAAATTAAGGTTTTATTCGTTTATTAAAACAAAAGCCGACCGACCTACGTGGACGAGTGTCGTACACTCCGGTTTTCATTGCGGCGAGCTCTGACATCTGGGTTCGATTCCCGGTCGGATTAGCGTGGAAAACATTACATGGAAAACATACATTTTATCGGATCTGGGTGTTCATGGTACCTCTTTTGTTTCTTATTCCCATAATACAAGTGCTTAAGCTGCTTACTTTGAGATAAGAGCAATGTATGTGATGTTGTCCCTATCTAGGTATGTAACTATTTATTTCTTTATTAAAAGATTTGTTTTTTATTTATATAAACATATATTGATAAAAGTCATAAGGAATAAATTGTCTAAACCTCCAACTTCTCCAGTATTCTAATCCTTTTTTTTGTACGATTCCCATACCTGCATTTACGTATGTTTTTAAAAACATATCTTCACGCCATTACCAATACAGGGATAGAGAGAGGCCTAGAAAATTAAGTCCTTTTGACCCACCTTCCACCAAAGACATTTTTTGGGATAACGTGATAGGTGGTTAACGATATAATTCGTACTTAAGTTTTGAAAAAAACCCATTAGACTTTCACCTGGGGATAGAATGACTGAATAATTTAATGTTAGAATGAATGAATGTCTCATGACTCGAATCTTGATCACCCAACCACGCGGCCATCGTTACTTTTTTAATATGTATATATAAAAGAGCATATGTCACATTGGCCACAATGATTATTTTTTAAAATGCGACGTTTCTAGACATACTTACCTCCGAAATCTATATTTTTAATGCTTTGTACACCAATCTAAACTTCAGCTATGCCATTCTCCGATTTTGCATTCACGGGTTTGGCAGGAAGGAAATGATATAAAAGATAGAATATATTCATAATTTTGATGTTGATTTTTGTGATTATTTCGAAATGAGGTAAGAGAGGTTATAGAGAAAGTACTTTCCAGGTCTAAGCCTTGAGAGGAGTTTTTAGATTATAGTTAGTTCGTAGGTTCGTAGATATTTATATTTGAACACCCACAAAATACACGTACAATAAAAAACTTTATGTACAACTGAAAGGTTAAATCAAAACCAAGTTGAAAAGTTAACGAAAAATTAAATGTACTGTAGTTGGACAAATTTCTGACAGAGGCACAATAGCGGTGCGGCGCTGAGCCAGGCACCAAGTTTGCATTGAGCCATTTACCTATATTAAAATTAATTTAACTGGGTAGAAGCAAGTTGCAACTCGACGCCTGTGTGCCTGACATAACTAGGTCAATGACAACTCCGCTGAGAATAGAACTGTCGCTTAAGGGGTGGATGAGTTCCATTGTTATCCATGGCTGGTGAAACTCTAGATATTATCATTTATTTGAGATAATTCAGATGCTGTCACTTAATTATAGAGGTAGTGTTATATTAAGATAAAAGATAAGAAAAAAATATATTAAGATAAATTTTTTCTTCTGCAATTTCACAAGCTAAATATCGTATTTATAGATTTTCAATTCGTGAAGTCCATAGATTATACATATTATATCGTAAATCTTCGAAAAAATACCCGATGTATCAGTAAATCAGTAAAAATTTATGGTTTATTATTAAATATTCATCATTTCCTAACAAATTATTAACTAATAACTTAAATGATGAAATAAAATTGACCCAAAAAATCTCTCCTCTCCGCCAACCAGTTTCGTTAGTTGTATCGGCCGATATATGGCTATATATCATAAATTTTTTTTAATAGTTTATTTTTATAGATTTCCGCTAGGGTATTTATTAAAGTAAGAATGGTTAAATAGTGCTAATACTATTTGCTAATTATTTCTTTAGTACAATATGTGCAAAAATTAGTCACTGGGTGGTAGAAAAATTTGAAGAAACCCGAGTTTTTTAAAGTTTTTTTCAATCCATGTTTTATTTCCACTTCCTACCAAGCGCTAAGATAATGACAAATTTTTACATTGATGTTGAATTTCTATGTATACATGGTCCGTTAGATTAGTCCGGCCTTAAAAATTATTATCACTAAAAATATCCTTTCAGTCTATTAAATACGCTACATGAGCTGTGGTGGTAACCTTGTCGTCAATACACTTGCTTTAGAAAGTGATAATTCACTTTCTAATGCGAGTGCGAGTTTCACACGAAGTTTCATTTTGGGCCAGAACGACTAAAGCTGTAAAAACAATCTTAAGAGATGAATTTATGACGTACTCGACGGTGCAGGAAAGTGGCGAGTGAACATCCTCCGGTGTGAAAATGCGCTGGCGCACCGCAGATGTACAGTGGAAGTTCCCTTGTTCTAATCTCTCTCAATAAATATTCGAGAGAAGGATTATATTCAGCAGTGCGGATATATTGCCTGCTGCTTTTTTACTTTGGTGTATAATATATTAGATAAGTTTACTTAAAAATTCTAGTAGAATAAGTACAGCAGATGGTTATTCCCATTCTATTATCAGGTTATATTCTTAAGAGCCTTTAAATTTATTTCATCTTTACGTCATGAAACGATAAACGTTAAAGGTTATATAAAATTCCGTTTACTTAAAGTAAGTAATAAAATCATTCGTGGATGGGAAGTGAATTAGAAAAAGGAAATGATATCGAAAGCGAAGGCGCATTCAATAAGCTGGAATTTCTTTCGGAACGAGACCTAGATGTATTTATTATCTCCAGATAACTTTATTTATCGAACGAGCATCGTCTTGTTGATAATAGCTTCGGTAATATTCAATACAATTACTTCGCAAATAATTACAGGAATTAGGTGAAATATTTTTAAATATTAGTTACTTTTATATTTTAATAAAAGAAAGTAAAAAACAAAATTAACGATAAGTGTCAGACTAGAAACTTTTTTTATTTCGTTCGTCAATGTTATTAGAATACCCAATGGCCATGTATTTTGTAGTCAGAACTTAAGTAGTATGCTCGATTAACTTACCGATTCATTGCGGGATACGTTCCTCGAAAAATATCAGCTTGATGCTAATATTTTTCTAGCGAAGCGAACCAACAATGTGTTGCAGCGTCCAAGGTATGTCGTACCTTGTAGTATTATTGTCGATTCGCATATAGACAACGATGACTATTTTTTAGTTCTTTTTTTTTTCTCAGGAGCGGATCCTCGACATTAAAAGAAGTTCATAGTCAGTGTTCATAGTAGTTACCAGAAATGAGCATTTATTATAGAAAAAAAAAAATAAAAAAAAAAATAAATATCTTCACGCAATTCCCAATACAGGGGTAGACAGAGGTCAAGTCTAGACAATTAAGTCCCTTTGACCCACCTTCCACCGAAGATATTTTCGGGACAACGTGACAGGTGGTGAGCCCGTCGCCGCCTTTATGTCCAAGCCAACGATGTAATTCGTACATAGGTTTTATTTTATTTTTAAAAAAACCCATTGGTACGAGCCTGCCACCTGGGGATCGAACTCGGGTCTCTCGACTCGAAATTCCGACCACCCAACAACTCGGCTATCGTGACTTATATATTATTATAGCATTTATAAAAAATAGACCTCTTGTAAAAAGTGATAATAACTATCTTTAAAAATACTGAAGCCACGATACGATTGAAGTCACGATATGGTTGGGTGGTCGGAATCGGTCGAGTCCAGAGACCCGAGATCGATCCCCAAGTGTCAGTATCAATGGGTTTTTCAAAAACTTATGTACGAATTATGTCGTTGGCTTGGACATAAAGACGGCGACCACCTGTCACGTTGTCCCTAAAATATCCTCTGTGGAAGGTGGGTCGAAGAGACTTAATTGTCTAGACTAGACCTCGTCTACTCCTGTATTTATTTATTATATATTTATTTATTATTATTTTATAAAAATACTATTTATTATTATTTTAAAAAGTCACGATAGCCGAGTTGTTAGGTGGTCGGAATTGCGAGTCGTGAGACCCGAGT
Organism: Sericinus montela; assembly: GCA_029286605.1. Classification (NCBI taxonomy): domain Eukaryota; kingdom Metazoa; phylum Arthropoda; class Insecta; order Lepidoptera; family Papilionidae; genus Sericinus; species Sericinus montela. The sequence continues at coordinate 6,616,309 of JAGSMR010000004.1, forward strand.
TCGATCCCCAGGTGGCAGTACAAATGACTTTTTCAAAAAACTTAAAAAAATTAAAAAATAAATATCTTCACGCAATTCCCAATACAGGGGTAGACAGAGGTCAAGTCTAGACAATTAAGTCCCTTTGACCCACCTTCCACCGAAGATATTTTCGGGACAACGTGACAGGTGGTGAGCCTGTCGCCGCCCTTATGTCCAAGCCAACGATGAAATTTGTACATAAGTTTTTGAAAAACTCATTGGTACTGCCACCTGGGGATCGAACTCGGGTCTCTCGACTCGAAATTCCGACCACCCAACAACTCGGCTATCGTGACAAAAAACTTATGTACGAATATCATCGTTGGCTTGGACATAAAAGACGGCGGCGGGCTCACCACCTTTCACGTTGTCCCGAAAATATCTTCGGTGGAAGGTGGGCCAAAGGGACTTAATTGTCTAGACTTGACCTCTGTCTACCCCTGTATTGGGAATTGCGTGAAGATATTTATATATATTTATATTTTTTTTTATAAAAATACTAGAATAAAATTCAGCAGATCAGCTATTAATATGTGAGGTGTACAATGAGTTGTTAAATCTTCAAATACAGGATTATGACAACCACAAACGATTTCAATTATATCACCTTCTCCTTAGAGAGAGAGAGTTGACGTCCTGCTGTGGACTTTTACAGTGAACAATCTCAAAAGATTTTATTTCAGTCCATAATTTATTAATTATTTAATATCCATTGAAAAAGAGCTCATTTAATTAATTAAGACAGCCTTTAGTAAGAGAAAAAAATAGCAAGTATTTTTAAAACTTGGTCATAATTAATATCTTTTATCTTACCCAGAGTAGAAGCGAGAGTTAATTGATTTCAAAGGAAGGCATAAAAAATTGTAAGCAGGGTCTTATTTTGGAAAGTATATTATTTTATGTTACTCGTAAAACTGTCACTATAAGAAATGGAAAAACGAACAAATAACAGAAACGTATCGCTTTGGGGGAAAAAGACGGGGTAGGAAACATTTTATATTACTGTCTGAATATTTTAGAACGTTAATTTCTTCAACAATGACAACCAAAAATAAACATTCAAGTATTAAAGTAAAAATTATACGTACAATTAGACTCAATTGTAATGATACAGATCGCTGTTGAAATTTATTCTAGTATAAATTTATCGATATTCGGCCATTATATACTCCGGAGGCGAGTCAATATGTATGGCAAGCAGATTGGGCGATCGCAGTAGCGTATACCTAGCACTTAAGATATTTTTTCCGAGAAAGGTTTATTTAATTCTGGTTTGGTATTTTCTCAAATGGTTTTATAACCATATATTACTGTGCCATTTATTGTCCACTGAACTAAATTGTTAATTTCACTAGTATATTAATATTCATGCTTGATAACGTACAACTACAGAGCTTGGTAAATTACGGAGCGAAAAGAAAAGTCTGAATTAGTTAGACATATTTTAGTAAAACGTCGCACCAAGGCCGCCCTCAAGGAGAAGCTCAGATTTCCTTTTAAATAAATATTCTGCCTTAAATTAGTTGTTATACATAGCTTGTTAAGTTGCTCACAACTTCAAACAGAGTTAAATGGAGGAGAATTACTTCATAATTTATAGCTACATAAAGTTTAATTACGTTCTGTATAATTCGTTAGTATTTTTAAGCTTCTCATTTCGGATATTCATCTCAAATTATTTGCTTCTTCATTTTATAATCACTGATGGTGAAAGGTTTTGCAAAAGAAGTAATGTTTAGAAAAAGAGTTATTAGTTACGCAATTTTATTAATTTTTAAAGCATATTTGTTATGCTGAACTTTTATGTGATTAAATTAAAGAGAAATCATGTTTTTAAAATTCAACTGACACGGGCGGGATTCGAACGCGCGGCCTCTGCCGAACCATTTTTTTCTCTTTAATTACGAGTAGTTATTAGTTACATAAAAGATGGCGTATTTAGATAAAATTAAACTCCGTTACATAATTTACTGGAGCTATAGACACTTTAAATTGCACCAATTAGGTACTTAAGTGGTACCTTAGAAATCATTTCAAGTCACAATCACGGACACTGAGTTGTAAAAAATTTATAATATCATTCGATCGTGAGGCCTTTCTGTGTTTGTTGTAGGAGGTGACTAAGGGAAACGCGTCGACAATAACAGTGGTTCCCAACTGAGCGGGGTATCGTAAAAAATTCTAGGGCTAGAAAAATTAATAGACCTGCTACGAGCAATCTCTAAACGCGAAATATCTCGAAATTTTATCTGCAATCCGTTGGAAAATCGTGGTGGTTATGGCATTTTTCTCCTTAAGATGAAACCAATGTTTAGCGTTTGACTTCTAAGCTAATATCTCCTGTTCACATCAATGGTAAACCTTTTTAATACGTTATCTTGAAAAAAAACAGATCAGCTAAAGAACATTTAAGAAATGAATAGTAAAACTTTTGCTGTTACCTACTTCGTCTGGAAGTTGAAGCTAAAGCTGAAACTTTACGCGATAAGGAAGTTAAGAGACTTGTGAACTACGGAAGTAAAAGGGAACAAAGGATACTTTCAAGTCTGAAAACCGTTAATTGTGGTTAGAGTTACCTTTATTTATTTTACTTTGAAATATTTAATTTTACGATGAATTTAAAATTCTTTATATATTTATTTCTATAGATTTATCGTAGCAAATACTTACTAATAATCTTCTGGAAGGCGATGAATAACTTCTTGTACATATGTTATAAATACAGTAAAAGGATTTGATGGGTTTGATTAAGGGCATAAACCCACACATAGATAGGGACAACATCACATACATTGTTTCCATCTTTGTTTTGGTCGATTGTATTCATCATGCAAATATTTGCTTCTAAACGTATTTAACTCTGTTACGATCAACTACACATTGCTTTCCGTTTCAAAATAGTTCGATAGTTTTTTAAAAAACATTCTGAGAACAAACTTAGTGACAGAGAGTTAGCCGAAGAGTTCCGGAAAAGAGTAGTAGATAAGATTGTAGAAATGGGTGATATGGGTGATAATGAGATGGCGACATGTGTAAGGAAGGTAGCAAGGGATGTTTTTGGAGAAACGAAGGTGAAAGGGAAGATTGATAAGGATATATGGTGGTGGAATGAAGAGGTGCGGATAATTTTGAAAGAAAAGAAGAATGCTTTTAAGGAATGGAAAAGTTTGAAAGAGGGAAATGAGTGAGATCAAGAAAACAAAAGGTCTGCCTATCAAGTTATTAAGGCCAAAAAGATCTGTATAGAATATCTAGAATGCGAGAAAGGAATGCAAGAGATGTAAATCACATGAAATGTATGAAAGACGAAATGGGGAAGATTTTGACAGAAAACGAGAGCTTAAAAGAACGTTGGAAGAGCTATTTTAGCAAACTTTTGAATGAGGAAAATCAGTGAAATGGAGTACTAGATAATGCTAGGAGTAATATGGGCATGGTTAAAGAGGTGATTGGAGACGAAGTTAGGATGGCAGTACAGAGTAGAAAAATGGAAAAGCAGTAGGGCTAGATGGTATACCAGTAGAAGCATGTAAGTATCTGAAAGCAGATAGATGGAAATGGCTGATTTTATTCTTCAATAAGTTGTTGCAAGAAGAGGTGATCCCCGATGAATGGTGCAACAGTTCACTGGTGCCCGTTTTTGAAAAGAAGGGTGATGTACAAGATTGCAACAGCTATCGGGGAATAAAGCTCGTATCACACAGTATGAAGGACTACTGCTAGGAAAACTGGAAAGTGTCGGATTAAAAATAAGCAGAACCAAAACCGAACACATGTTCTGTGACTTCAGTAGTCCATCCAGTTTTTCTCATATTGCCTTGGATGGTGTTCTCCTACCAGTCTGCTCCAATTTCCGTTACCTTGGGTCAGTGATCCAAAATAACAGCAATGGCGACCGGGACGGAAAGAATAGAATCAATGTGGGATAGATGAAATGGCGACAGGTCTCGGGAATAACTTGCGATCCACGCATGCCTCTTAAACTTAAAGGCAAAGTTTACAAAACGATCGTGAGATCTATCGTATTGTACGGATCAGAGTGCTGGGCAACGAAAGTGACGGATGAAAGAAGAGTGCATGCTGCAAAGATGAGAATGTTGAGATGGATGTGTGGAGTGACTAGAAAAGATCGGATAAAGAATCAGTATATAAGGGAAGCTTGAAAGTAGCACCAGTGACAGAGAAAATGAAGAGTGGTAGGTTAGCATGGTTCGGGAATGTAATGAGGAGGGAAGAATGTAATATAGGCAAAAGAATGTTAGAGATGAATGTGGATGAACGAAGAGCTATGGGGAGACCAAAAAAACTATGGATGGATTGTGTGAAAGAAGACATGAGAAAGAAAGGAGTGAGTATTGAGATGACGAGAAATAGAGGAGAGTGGAAAAGAAGACATGTTGTGCCGACTTCACATAGCATGGAATAAGGGCAGGAAGAAGAAGATTCTGAAGTGAAATAAAAATACATTAAATAACATTTTATGATATTTATAAAATAATGTTGTTTAGCGAGAATAATAGCGTAAGTATCAATTCCTTCATTAGAATTATGGGACAGGTGGCTATCGATCAAGAGAATACGGCACAATGGCCGGACTAACTTGGATTTACGAGTATGTAATGACAACGTACATTGCTAATTATGACGTACTGATGAAAAGAAAATAATTTGTTGCTCTTATATAATAACATTTTGTGCTCTTATATTTTATTAAGTTCAATGTACACAATTTAAAGTACTTACTAAATACTACTTTCTTTATTTTGAAACAAAATTCTACTTTCGCCTGCATGTCCAACAGGACCATAAACCCTTTCATAACAACAGTAACGGATTTGACATAATGCTAAACAAAAGAAATTCACTAGGGTTTATGGAACAAATCTGATCAAATCATCTGATCTGGGGATCGAACTCGGGTCTCCTGTATCGAAATTCGATCACCCAACTACTCGGTTATCGTGACTTGCTTTATTGGTTACTGTGCTTTCACTTTTCGTGTTGTAACGGCTTAAGAATATTACCAGTCCCTTTCTTCGCGAGGATGCCGTAATAGGCGACTAAGGGAAACAGCCTTGAATATCGTTATATCAATCTCTAAAAACATTAGATCAAAATTATCAGATCGAAGATGGGCAGCAGCGTCTGAGGTGCGAGTGGTCTGAAACTGCCTATGTCCTGCAGTGGACTTTAATAGATCGGCCTATTTATAAATGTATGTACTTTTTTCTTTCTACTTTCTAGCCATCACGCCTATACCGTGAAGCCAATTTTGATAAATTATGGCTTAGATAGATGTAGCCCTGAAATCAGGTATATCCCCAAAGAGCTTAAAGTGGAATGGGTGAAAGAATCCCCAAAGAACAGCTATTACACAATATATTTGAAATTAGTATCATATATCGAATAGAGATAAATACAATTTGGTAACAGTCAAATAGTTTTTGGAATCGTTACTTTTTGGGAGGAAATCTATCTCCTACATAAATATTTAGAAAGTATCCATATATAGTTACAGTAAATAATGTAGTGCAAATAATATTGTAACTCATTTCAATAACTTTTGATAAAATAATTCCAATAACTTTTTTAAGTCAGAAATAACATTACCTTGCGTTCTACCGACTCAAGATGGCGGTTCTGAATAATCTTGTTTACGTTCCGATTTCCTTTGATTTATATTCATATTTCAGAACAATCTTCGAAAATATTACATCAAAACATTACTAATATTATTAACATTGTTGCTGTTGACGAAGTTTCAAAATAATATGTCCAAATCAAACCAAATTATAAAATCTTTGTGCGAAACATGCTTTTTCTTTTGCAACGCTGCTGTTTCATACACATAGGTCTCTCCCATCAGAGAAGGTTTGCTGTAATCGCCACACTTGGTAAGCGCATTGGCCATCGCAGTACTAGAAATTTTGCAACTTAGAAGCTACTGCCCTTCACCGGTATTTTAAATTTTGGTCTGGCATTTTCCGAGATGGAAAAGCTTTTCCCTAAATCGCCTCGTACGACACCCACGGGAACGAGTGCTATATTCTAAAGCCGATACCACACGGTAAACATATACCTAAGAAGATAAATGTAACCTACATCTGAATATCGATATGAGTTCCGAATCCCGAATCTTCTCTTCTAAGGCGGTCTTTTTATTATCGATGTATTGGTGCTGATTACTGAGCTTTGGTAGTTGCCTAAAAGCGAATAACATTAGCTCAGTTTGTAATTTGCTATTGTGATTGTAACCTGTATACCTATACCTATATTTTCATGCTTTGCATCATCATCATAGCAGCCTGTAAAAGTTCACTGCAGGATATAAACCTCTTCCGTACGGTAGCATTTCACCATAATCGCCACGCTTTGAAAGCGAATTTGCGATTGTAGTTCTTGATACCTCGCATCTTAGATGCTGCTGCCGGTCTACTGAACTTTGATCTAGAAATTGACTGCCATGTATCAGTAGTCTATTGCATTTTTAGGACTTTTCTACTTCTTTTTCTTTCTCCTCTTACTATACCAACTGGAAAAAGGGAGAGGTATATTTTACGACGTGCATTAATACAGGCATATGCTTTAATACAGAGTTTATGCTGATGATTAGTTAAATATTCGAAGCAGCAAAATAAAAACAATTTTGATTGATTGTTATTATTTTATTATTAGAGTACCGCGTTGCGTGTGGTGATGTAACGTGTAATAAACATCTGCGTCTTCGCGTGAGTACACTTACGGCACTATTGTTATTCGCTATTAATTTATGAATATTAAGTAATGAATACTGCCGCATGGCATTTTCCAAGTTGTGACAATACTAAAAATCAATCAATATTTTATTAGAAATTCCCTGTGAGATATAGCTGTTATAAAAGTTCTGAAGTAGAAGTAGAAAGACAACGAATATGCACTCAGTTTAAATGCATTGCCCTATTATCATTGGTCAAAATTTAAGCAAGTATTGATGATTATGTCTAAGTCCAGAAGGTTTATACCGATTTTGAAACTTATGTACCCAAAAATACCTTCAGAGGAAAGTGGGTCGAAGGTACTTAATTGTCTAGATTAGACCTCTGTCTAACTCTGTCTTGGGTATGGCGTGAAGATATTTTTTTTTTACGTGTTGTATTACTTGTTTGGACATAGCGACAGATTTTGTATAGAAGAGAGTGAAGATAAAAAAGTCAATTAAATTGTTAATATGAGTTATTTAATATCTTTCTTCAATAATACTTTATTTGTGCTAAGAGTATAAGACTCCTAAAATATGTGTAATATACCACCCCTCTGGATCGGCTTCCACTGTTAAACAACTTAATTTACTTTATTTTTATAGCTAAATTAACCTCTACCAGGTTTAAAGTAAAGCATATAATGCAATGACAGCATTAGTTATCGTTTAAGCTAGATCTTCCAATAAAACAACTCGGTTATATGCAATAATAAAGCGACGAGACGCAATTTTAAATTGTGGGCTTTTTAATAAATATTATAAATTTAATAAAGGAATTTCATTTCTCATTGTTAGGATAAACTGCTTTAATATTATGTACCAGATTGATACTGAAAAAAAGTTAATTAAAAAAAACTCAAAAGATTATGGAGCATATTTCGGTTTACGGTCATTGTTCATAGTAGCGTTTGACTTTTGCAATAACTAAAGTATAGCTAAACGTTGATTTATATTGATATGTAGCTGATGATGCACTATCAAATTAAACACTCTCCAAGTAGCTGTAGTCAGAGCGTATAACCGTGCTTTGTGGGATACATGAGATATTTCCTTATAAAAATTACTAGGTTTCATAGGCGATTCTTACTCTTTAAGAAATAATGTACATTGGATATGACCTCGTGTATGTATAGGCCATATATGCCTTGTCGCACCAAAGGATTGCTGATTCCATTGTATCATCGCTAAGTGTACAACTGTGCTGACTTATTACTGTACTGTTATTATACATGATAACATACTGTATACAATGAATTCGTAATGATTTCATTAATCGCTTTCAACATAATTTGAAGTAACGATGACCAAAACGACGACGAACGACCAAAAATTCGGATAGTTTTTGGGTGATAGGAATTCGCGTAAAGAATGCCAAGATCTATCCCCAGGAGGGAGGTTTGTACAATTTTTTTTTATTTTTCAAAACTTATATATGATTTATGACGTTGGCTTCGACATAAAGACATCGAAATGTCACGTTGTCTCAAAATTAGCTCCGGAATCGAAAGGACTAAATTGTATAGACCACTGGTTACCCCTGTAATGCGTAAGGATAAAATAACATTGACCTATTAATGACAAAGTTTCATGTTATGAAAAATTAAAGAGTGAATTCCATTTACATAGTTATTTGATTTAAATTCTTCGCCTTTCTTTGCAAATAGCGTTAATTGATAAAACGAAAGCAATAAATTGTCTGCTGATACCGCTCCCGCGGCGTGTTGCGTTGTTTTAACGACCGCAGGAATTAATTATGGCCTTTCTCAATGTTCAACTTTAAAAAAAAGTAGCATATATTACAAGACTATTGTTCGATAATAATGTACAAAAGGGTTTCCAGTCCAGTGTTTATTTAAATTGTTATATTATCTATTAACGACGACTAGATGTAAGAAGATTGTATAGCTATGTGTATTGCTATCTTATGATATACTTATACAAAGTAATTTTGAAACACTAAATTTAAAACATTTACATAAGTAAAAGTGTGCCTAAGATTTAGTAAACTTTTGTATGACTGTCTGTATATAGTCTACTGCAGAACGAAGAGATCACATGTAGAAATAGTGTTTATAACTGCTATATTTTGCAATTTAGTTAATGACTTAGAATGTCAGTAGCCTTTGCCATTATCAGATCAACTGACAAATGACGGGATACCAATTTAAATGTGAAAACAGTACTCGTAATTACATTGGCGTTTGTGCTTTCAATGTTTGATGTGTTTTGTGTATTAATTCATAAAATTTGGCTTGAGTAGGCATTCATGAGTTACATGAATCACAGCTAGAAGTTAATCGATGCCTTTGTATTCGGAAAAAAGCTTTAGCGTGTTACTTTCTTATTGAGAATATAATAAAATTACTACAGGGATAACGGCCAAATCAACAGTGGCGTTCTGAGTACGAACAACTTTATTGTTTACCATTGTTTTAAATGGCAACAATTTACACAAAACTTAAATGTAAAACATGTAACAGCGTTTTATAATATTTGAAGTAAAGTTTCATGTCGCTACGACCGTGCAAATACTTGAAAGCGGCTTTGAATTTTTTAATTGTTGATGAGAGTTAGCAATTAGCATATTTGAACATAAATTCCGTAAAATGTATGTGATAAATAAAATATATTTTCGGCCAGCGCTTTCTTATTGTAATTTTAATAATTTTTCCTTAGTTTTCGGATATCATTTTCAAAATTTTCAATTATTAGCCATATTCTCTGCTGTATGATAACAATAAAGAGTTTTCACCGTATGTTTCACGATAGCCGAGTGGTTGGGTGATCAGTATTTCGAGTCAGGAGACCCGAGTTCAATCCCCAGCTGGCCAGCTCGTACCAATGGGTTTTTTCAAAAAACGTATGTACGATTATATCGTTGGCATGGACATAAAGATGGCGACTAGCTCTCCACCTGTCACGTTAACCCGAAAATATCTCTTCCGGTGGAAGGTGGGTTGAAGGGACTTAATGGTCTCGACTAGAGCACTGACTAATCTTGGAAATGGGGTAAAGATATTTTATATTTTTTACCATATGTTCCAATAGTTTCAACCGTACATTTGATGAACTTTAAGAATGGACTTCTGAAAGGAATCCTAAAAAAAATGGTTAATATAGCTAAAGAACGAACAAACACAAAAAATACTAAATACTAATTAAACGGAGCAGCGACGGACAGTCGCATTATTACGAGTACAAGCAAACTAAATGTCTCCTATTTTCTTCGCAAATGCTATTCCCTTGTGTGACAATCACGGCAAGCCCTCCTTACGGCAGAGGCCATCTCTTAACTTTTACTCGTAAACGCTGTGAAGTTAGAAAATATACTGGAATTTTCTTGGATAATCAACATAATAATCAACTAAAATATATTTTGGTGATTATTGAAATAAATTTTAGTCATATATATTTGTGAGAATATTTTTATTTGTAAAATAGTCCCTATATGCACTTGTAGTATATGTATGTACACTTAATATAAATATTGGCATGTAAATATTTAAAAAGGTCCTGTGCAGGATTCACGATTCCCCCGTAACGGAGGTAGGAATCCCACAATCCTTTTGAAACGGATTGGCGATCATAGTACCAGACCAAGGAGACCTCTTAGACTCTGCTACTGTCGGTGATTACTGATGGGTATGGTAAAAGTGTGACAGAAATATAAAAAAAATATGTACTTTTAATTTTTAATAAAGTAATAACATACCATTACTAATATCAAATGTAAAAAATTGTTAGGTAAAAACTAAAGAAAAAGTAATTTAAGGATAAAAAAGTTATAATGTGTAATGGCTATAAACAACTTTGATTTTATCTGAAGAACATTGTGAACTTTTTAGAAAACTCGTAAATGTTTCTATTATAAAAATGAAGTTTGGCTCAAAATTTAATTTAACATTTCGCTAAAGAAATGAACTGTAAAATCGAAAGATATTGTGATGGAAATTAAATTTTTAAAGATTAATGAAATGAAAATTTGATATAGTATTCCTTTTTCTAAGTTTTTTTATTATCAATTTTCTTTTCAATTAGTAAAAGTCACGATAGCCGAGTTTTTGGGTGGTCGGAATTTCGAGTCGAGACACCCGAGTTCGATCCCCAGGTGGCAGTACCAATGAGTTTTTCTAAAACTTATGTACGAATTTCATCGTTGGCTTCATTTCTTTTCAATTAGTAATGTTAATGTTCTTTATTACCTATCGAATAGCGTGGCCATGTTAAAACCGATCTTGAATGGATTTTTTTTGGTGGCCATTTTCCTAATAGTTTAAATCCACAACAACTTGAGTTCTCCAACTGGTTAGTCTCAAACTTCTGCGTTTCGTCTGGTGAGTGCAGGGAACCAGTGGCCCACACACCCCCCTCCCCCAATTCTGGGGTGGGTGGGCACTCTAAGGGAGGCAACGCATCTGCTATACCTTTTATACAAAAAAGAAACTGAAAATAAAAAAACAAAGATTCTATTTCTATATAAATCGAAGAATGCATTAGTGTATGTTATTTACTAACGTCAGATTATTTTTATAGTATTTTCTTTTTTTCATATTTATGTATTATGTATATTATTTATGTATACAATGAAACATGTAGATTGAAAGCTACGATGTAGTATACGGTAAATATTAATTTAGCAACCGAAAATAACTTATCAGGAATTCATTTCCCTTCCCATCATTCACTGTCTTTGACATTTTCTTTAATGTATAAAAAAGTGATTGGTTCGTCATTTTATTTAAAGTATGAAAATAGGAAAATTAACGAGCTCAATATTTTCCTTCCAGTAAAAAAATAAAGTATAAAAATTTTAGGCATATCAATTTGCTAAATGGCACCAGTGAACCATGCATTTTACAATTTCGCCGGCAAGATATCACAGTGAATTTCAAACGAAAAGTCTGAAAACGTTTTCATTATGATGCTTAAAATGTAACTGAATTCGTGAACTGAAAGTTAAAAAGTTGCAGTTACTGAAACGCTTTCTGAAGTTGTCATTCAGAAATACTTTTCATGTATACGATGTTAGTATTCGAATACGGCAAAATTGACATATTTATTTCGGCTTTGCTCCACTGCCAGGTGGCAATTTAATATTTAATAAATTACATCTGAAATTTAACACGCTGCCACTATCTTAAATTTTTATTCCCCACTGAATGGAATTAGGCTACTTGCCTTATTAAACTAAAAATCATAGTGCAGATATCAGGTTTATTTAATATACATAAAGCAACGTTAAAATACTGTGATAATGTAAAACATAACAAAATAGATTCTATAACATTCCCAACATGTTATATGTACATACATACAAAACAGCCTGTTAAAGTCCACTGCAGAACATAGGTCTCTCCCATGAGGAGGGTTTGCTATAATCGCCACGCTTGGCAGGCGGATTGGTGATCGCAGTACCAGACCACTCGCAACTCAGACGCTGCCCGTCTTCGGTCCGATTATTTTGGTATGATATTTTTAGGGATGGTTATCCCGCCGTCTATTGGTTGCCATAACGATATTCAGGACTGTTTCCCTTAGTCGCCTCTTATGACACCCACGGGAAGAAAGGAAGTGGCGATATTATTACACCACTCGGCTGATATATACCTAATAATAATAATAAAAACACTTACTTTACCATAATTTTGAAAACTCTAAGGGAAAATATGAAAAACCGAAACAGCAAAACTCCTCTGACCCCTTGTGGTCTTACTTTACAATTTATTATTTGTCAACAATTTGCAAACTATTCAAGCATTTGAGTAATATAATAAGTTTAACTTTTTCCATTTTTATTCGTAAAATTTATGTTTTAAGATCAATACAAGGACTATTGAAAAAAATCAATTATATTTAATTATTTTAATTCTAACTGGAAAATTGTATGCCATATTTTCGGCCAACCTGACATTAAAATTCTAATTACGTACTTTTACGGGGCAATGGGGAATAAATTGTTTGTGTAAATTTTTCGTGGCGGTGGGGAATACCATTACAAATAAACTTTATTTATAATACTTATGTAATATCTATAACTAATCCTTGCGACAAAACAATCATAAAAACTCAAATTAAAGGCAATTTAAAACAAAATGTCGCAATTTAAAGGCTTGTTTCCTTACAATATAACACGTATTATCTTTACTAGCCTGGTGCTCCTTCTCAAAATTTACTTTATACCTATCAAAGCTATTATTTCTAACTTAAACTATTTTCTGGTTGTTGATAACAAAAATCTTTAGAGTTGTAAGTAGTATGTTCCACCTGTGCTTGGTACTATGAAGAGGTTTCTTCGTATCAAGAAGCGCGAATTCATACCACCTACTATTACCTAGAACCATTTCTTTAGTTTTAAATTATATGATTATGTGCCATTTTTGCATGTTACTTCAAAAGGTCGCATAAAATTATAGTAAGTTCAGTATCCTCACGCCATTTCCAATACAGGTGTAGACAGAGGTCTAGAAAATAATGTCCTTTCGATCTACCTTCCACAGAAGACATTTTTTGGGGACAAAGTGACAGGTGGTGAGCCCGTTGCCGTCTTTATGCCCAATCCAAGGATATAAATCGTATTTTGAAAAAACCCTTTGTTACGAGCATTGGGGATCCAACTCGAGTCTCTTGACTCGAATTTTGATAACTCAACTATTCGGCTACCGTGTCTATAAACTAAATAACAAGTACAGAATATGTAAATTTTGCTTAATGTAGGGTGATGTCTTATACCTAGTAAGTTGAGCGGTGTCTTTATTATGACTCAATTGGTTTACTGGGTCGCATGATGACCGTAACGTACAAACTGAATCAATAATAGTATTTTTGCATTTTGTGCCTTGCTGCAGTTGTTTTAAAGAACATTTATGCGTACTTAATGCTAATAGGTTGCGTTAACTGAATATCCACTGAGAAAGTCGATAAGGGGTGGGTGTGCTTTACACATTATACCGGTCGTTTACACCGTTCACACGGAATATGATTATAAACAGCCCATTTTAAACAAATGTTATATTCAAAGGAACCCTTTTTTTATTATTATTCATTAAAGTTAATATTCCTATGCGGCGGGGATTTTGATATTTGCTTAAAAGGAAATTCATGTATTTTGAGTTTTGACTGGTGATGGGGTAGCATTGTAGTAATTATAAGGTAGGAACGGAATAGTGAAATAATAATTTTGTAGAGTTACCGTAGCCTCGTAGATCAGCAAGCTATCGCAGTAGCTGCTACCCTAAAAAAGGCCACTGGTTGGGAAGGTCGTATATAAAAACGAGACATCCAGCAAATGTTGTCTGTTAGGTTTGTAGTTATCTAATAAAATAATAAATAAATAAATAAACATCTTCATGCAATTCCCAATACAGGCGTAGACATAGGTCTAGTCTAGACAAATAAGTCCCTTTGACCCACCTTCCACCGAATTTATTTTCGGGACAACGTGACAGGTGGTGAGCCCGTCGCCGTCATTATGTCCAAGCCAATGATATAGTTCGTACATAAGTTTTTGAAAAACCCATTGGTACGAGCCTGCCATTTGGGGATCGAACTCAGGTCTCTTGACTCGAAGTTCCGACCACTCACAACGCATTATCGTGGCGATTGGGCTTAGTAACAGATGCTTAGGCACCTACGGTGACTTAAAACTGTTAAGAAAGCTATATAGCCGACATAACGACAAAACTGCATATGCGAAGATACAGTGAGATCCATTATGGTGGAATTAGAAATCCTAGAAGTCAGAGGTATCTTTATCCCGGTTCGTCTTACTAAGGGCCAGTAGATGATGCTATATAAATATATGTAGGTTGTAAAGACCTAAAGCAAATGTAATAAAAAAAAATGTCAAACAAATATATATACTTAGACATATGCGCTGTAAATATCAGCGTAAGAATTGAAGTTTGAACGCCAGAAAGCTATTCCAACAATAGTCAAGTTACGTTGAAGAACAATTAAGGTAATTGGAATTAATCGTTACGTACCGTGAATAAAGATAAGGATTCGCTCGCATTTGCTTGCGTGTCGCTTTTTAGTTATTACACTTTGATATTAAATGGTCATATATCAGAAATAATGTAGCCAAATGAGTGGTTGGGTTTTGCCCCAAAATTTTAACATTGTAAATTAAATTACTGTTTCAAACTGTTTGTGTTATTAAAGTTAAGTGCATCTTTTTCCTAGGGGTCTTTACTTTAGATTCTCGATTGATAGCCGCCTACATACAAATATTTCCTCAACTCTTGTGATGTGTAAGATGCCTTAAAAATATATAACATCGTTTTCCCAATGTATATGTGAGATATATAAGTGGAATGAGAGTATCGGTTAAACATTTATGGAAAAAATTAAACTATATTCTGATACTTACTTCTGTAAATTTGAATTTTAAATTTGCTTGTGGTAGAATTGATAAGAGCACAAAAGGACATAATCACCGCCTTAAGTATGACGAACAACGTTAATGGCATGTCTTTAAAAGGTAATAAAAAACAACATAGAATTTATGGGCCATTTGCTACGTCGAGTTTATCGCTCCTAGTTTCTAAGATCCTGAGATCCTTTTATAAAAGCTACATTTGCATTCTACATAAGGGGTCATAAAATGCGATTGCATATATATAGTGTATCGTCTTTATTGTCTAGACAAACGCAGGCATCAGCTATCTAAATAGTAAGATGGAGTAGCATCGTGAAATCATTTATGTTCGTGACTAAATCAATGCTAGAAATTTAACCAGCATTAGTTACAATGCCATAGTTTATCTTTTCATATATTAATATGTAGATTACTAATATTTGTAAACTAAAGATCCACGATAATTCAACGAATTCTCTCTGATCAGCTTGATGGCCTCGCAAATAAATGTAACGTCTCTATATATCTTTCGTCGAGTCTAACATAGGGAATGTTTTGAGGAACTGTTCAGAACAATTCCAACTACCGGCTATTTTACCATCGTGCATCTTTAAATTTTAAATTTCATCTTGATGACGACATACACATTGCATTTTTTAAAGAAATTTCTACATTACACAATAACCTTGTGGAGGTATCTACTATCGCCAACGGTTTTCATCCGCGAAATTATCACTACCACCTTACTCACTTACCATCAGGTGAAGTGAATGTTCGTTTCCCGACCTCATCTATTAAAAACATATACGCGTTTTTATTTCTAAAAAACTTTAATCTAAATAATTAAATTAAAAAAGTAAGAATTTATTTTTTTAAAACATGATTTTGTGGAATAGTTCTTGAATTGTTGAATAGTTTGTTGTAGTAGGTCTTGAGTTATTAGAATTAGTTCCATTGTCAAGTAAGAAATCCTGCGGGTATTTTGGGATAGTCTACGAAGTTGCGGGTAGAAATATACTTTACGATAATATTTTACATATAGCAAAAAGGTCGAAGAAGTTTTATTGATCAGTTTAAAATTGTATTGACTATGACTAACTAAACAGTGTCAAGATATACTTTTTATAAATTAGAAAATAAGATCTTTTAGAAATGTTGGTTAGATGTTAAACAATATATATGTATATGTAGTAGGTGTATGTATTTGGAATAACGTGAATTTAGAATATACGGTCTATATCTGGACTACCGTTAGCAGGAGATGAATAATGATTATTATTAATTGCTGCTATCTGGGTGCAGTCATATTGCACACACAATTTTGGGAGTGTTGAATTATAAATTAATGCTATGATTTCTGAAAAATTTAAATGTTAATTTTCTTTCATCAAATACAAGATATTTAATTGAGTTTATTCATTCGTTTTCTTCACGTAATAAAACAATTTTATTCTATTCCATTAAGCTATTTTCGAAAAAAAAACATCGAGCAAAATTCTGTTAATATGATAAGTTTTAAAGAACCTAATAATAACATAATTTTTTTTACTTATAGCTTCATCGACGAAGCCCTCCCGAAGTACAGTAGCTTCTGTTCCCCTAGTTTCCCTTCTAAGCACGCTCTCTCAATATTTGAGGATTGGAAGCTGGGAGGGCGCTTCAGTACGGGTTTGCAGACCTCACATGTCCTCGAAAATACTTTTTTTGTTATTTGTCACCCAAAAATTTTGCGTATCGATATTTTCCTTTTTTATGAGTTGTAAATTTAGCATTTGAAATATTTGTAACTTTAATGGTACTGATATTTCAAGGTTCATCAAATGTCTATACCTAATATTTTAGTGACTAAAAACATCACTAAAATACTATCTTAAATGGTGTATTGTGAAGAATATTTTCAAAAAGACATTAGTAGTATATGTGAATGAAAAAAAGAGCCCGTCGCCGTCTTTATGTCCAAGCCATCGATGTAATTCGTTTTATATTAATATTTGACGTCATATAATAGTAGTAATATAATATTATTAGTCGTTTAAGTTTTTGAAAAAAAAAAACCATTGGTAGATTCGAGTCAAGAGACCCGAGTTAGATCACCAGGTGCCAGGCACGGCAACTGGTGATCTAACTCGGGTCTCTTGACTCGATCTCGCCAACCATCACCAAAACATTTGGCTATTATGACTAATAAATGGATTGAACCAACATTGATGAACCAACATTTCTACTGTATCCAACTTCTATGATAAAAGTTAAAAATTATTTGGGGTTCAGACTTGTTAAATTTTACTACTGCTTAAGCGTACAGAATAGAAAGAAGCCCTAATCCATTTCTGCCGCCAGATAGCACAGCGTCAGTATGTTTAATACGGCCCATAAATTTCGGTTTAGTAGTCAAGGGGCCTATACGCATCTGTAATTTTCTTTTATTAAAGTTGGTTTCGGATAACCGGTGGCTGCAGCTGTCACCACATACTCTGTGAATGAAACATATCCTTCCGGTTGATTTTATATCTATAGGCATGTAATAATAGAGGACTCGTTAGCCTAGTTGGCGGTGATTCTGCTTCTTAATACCGACACTCCTATCCCCCCGCAGTCTCACGTCAACGACACCCGTGCCCTAGCTAGAGTAAATACATACAGACATAACGGCCTTTTAAAGTCCTCTGCAGGACATAGGCCTCTCCCATAAAGAGGATTTGCCATTATCGCCACGCTTGGCAAGCGGATTGGATATCGCAGTATCAGATACCACGCACCTTAGCCGCCGCTGCCCATCTTTGGTCTAATTATTTTGGTCTGATATTTTTAAAGATGGTTATCCCGCCGTCTATCCGTCGCTGTAACTATGTTCAAGGCTGTTTATCTTAGTCGCCTCTTATGACACCCACGAGAAGAAAGGGAGTGGCGATATTCTTACACTATTACCACACGGTAAGCCAAAGCAGAAGAGAATATTTAAAACTCGGTGCGAAGGCATCGACGCTGAGGCTGAAGTTGTCTGTACAAGCCGGGTTGGAACAGCCACTGCGGGACGGCCATTTCCTGCTAAGTTAGGGCGATCACGTAGGTTCCTCTTGGTTCAACGTAGGTGTAACAGCCACGGTAACTTAGTTTCACCACCTCGACAGGGCGGGGACCCGTTCGGGGGCCAATAATCGTACATCCATGGTACCAAAAACGCTGGCTGTACTTCCACTTTGAATGGTAAGACTTAACCTTGAGTGAGAAAATTGTTCTTATGAGAGAAATAAGCCAAAAATCTATTACTACTACACTTAACATACACTTTAAATCGAGAACGGTAAATATTTGCAGCGGAAAACGGTGCAGTCAAGTTTATATTTTAGATTTCGAACACGATTTCCTGTAGCACCTACGAGGCGGATATAACTCGGAGAAATATTAAGACCGTCTGAACCGGGAAGACTCGCTATAAAATAATTTTGATGTCCTCCTGAGGCCAATGGAAACTTCTAAAGAGAGCTCTCAACAGTTCCTGTTATGAAGCTTAAAATGCTATAGTAGTGAACACAAAGTGAAACTTACTGTTAAAATGACGTTCCCATTTTATTTTTCACTTATTAATGTATTCGTTTATAGCGTTATAAACCTTTTTAAAAAGATCTTCTTTAATAAATTTCTTAATAATAAGCAAGCTTTGCACATTTACTGGGAATTGTTGTAGAAGCGTACACACCGCCTTATCTCTCTAGATAGATATTAGATAACCAACGGACAGGCAATCTGATTTACAGAACATAGGCCTCTCCCATATGCAGCAGTTAGACGCACCTTAGACGCTGCTGCACATCACCGGTCTGGGTAATTATGCTCTAGTATTTTCGAGATCCTGATTCCAACATCTATCGGGGTAAAGTTTGTCCTGGTTTAATTATTAAAATAATTAACTAAAGGCCTGTCTATTCCAGTCTAGTCCAGTCTAGTCCAGTCTAGTCCAGTCTAGTTGTTAAATACTCCAGCGCGAGCACCGTCATGCATCATTCGGACAATTCATTTCTTCGGATAAGTGAGGCTAACTTTCCTCTCTATTATTGAAACAATGAGACATGTTACGTAAAACACTTGCTACTGTGAGAAAAAGTCGGTCGGTATTAATTTTGTTTTAAATTACAATAAATGTTAATAATAAATACGTAAGTCACGATAGCCGAGTGGTTGGGTGGTCGGAATTTCGAGTCTAGAGACCCGAGTTCGATCCCCAGGTGGCAATTACATCCTTGGCTTGGACATAAAGGCGGCGACGAGCTCACCACCTGTCACGTTGTCCCGAAAATATCTTCGGTGGAAGGTGGATCGAAGGGACTTAATTGTCTAGACTAGACCTCTGTCTACCCCTGTATTAGGAATTGCGTGAAGTTTTTTTTTCATTTTTTTTTTAAATAACTGCGTACATAAATAGGGATGATGTCACATACATTACTTTGATCCCAAAGAAACTGATTCCATGACCCAGATCCGATAAAATGTAAAAAAAGTGATTTCAACATTGACCCAACCGCGAATCGAACCTGGGATCTCAGAGCTGGCGGCACAATGAAAACTAGTGGGTACGCCTCTCGTCCACGATGAGGTAAATATTGTAAAATAAAAGTAATGACAAAATGAGAAAACAATGGAAATGCCGTCTATTTATTCATTATCACGTTGAACTCCACAATAGATGCGCCGTTTTAATGACGTCAGCAATGTGACATAATTACTCTGTGATCTCTAGATAATTAATGTTGAATCTATTTCAAATATCATATATTGCATAAAAATCGCTTATCACGTGCCTAATTTTTGTCAATGCTAATCTCCGAAAATACTTAACTGATTACAATGAAGTTTTGCGGTTAAAAATGAGTATAATGGCAAGGACTAAAAACTAGAACTAAGCTGTCTTGACCTCTGACTATTTCTACTATATTGGAAAATACATAAAGATAAACGTTAACTATGTACTACGTATCCATTGTTTTATAAGGTAACTACACGTTTTCATAGTTTTCATTTGCGAGTAGGTAAAACTTAAGAAAAGCAGGATATCACTGGCTGTCCCACCATGATTATATTTTTGTTTTATTTTAATTGTAAAGAAGAGCTACGAACGTTTTGCTTAGTATGTGTTGACGTATTGTAACAATTTTACATTAAATTTAAAGCTATATGACTTGTGGTATGGATCGTCGTGTAATGCCGCGTGATTGTTCGCTCAATGATTGTTTAGCATCACAAACAAGTAAGTTTGATCAAACGAGTAACATGTTCATGTTGAATTTGTACAGGAATCAACTTCCTACATTTGTACATTTAACTAACTTTAATATATACACTTGAAACAGAAACGTTCTCGGGAAGAAAACCCGAAAACTTAGTTAGATGCGGCGAACCGTAGACGTAGACGTAACCTTCCTTTACGGTTTGTGAGAGGTACGAGTAAATTTTCGTGACGTGTACTTTACAACATTACCTTTACACTCAGTGAACCTAACAGTTGTTACGAAAACCGCTGATTTATTATTAAAACATACGAATCAACTAAATAATTACTACCAAACTGTATTTAAATGTTTGAAAACATCTATTTAATTTTGAATATAAAATTAGAAGGTATTTTTGTCAGTTAGAAATTTTATGCCAGTGTACAGACAATAAAACATTTTACGTTTTTGAAATTTCTGACACCAGAGGCGTCCTGTCACGTTGTTCTAAAAACTATAGTGCCAGCTAATAAATAGGTCATAGACAAAATAACTTGAAAATTATATAAAACATGCAATAACTAATGTGGCAACATATTTTATGAACAGACACTATGGATCTACGTGATTTACATTTCATACTACAAATTCCCTGAAAGCATGATTGCATTTCAAGTACTTGTTAGCATACTGCACATAATGACACTTGTTTGCTTATTCATTTCTCGTATAGACTTCGCAATGCTTGCATTCAATTTTATGACGCCATCAAAAGGCTTTAATTGCTCCAAGACTTGTTCGCAAGTGACAATAGTTGCTCTTTCATTTTGCGAGTTTGTATATTAAGATATTTTTTATTAAGCAAACATATAGGGACTGACATCTGTTACTTGAAATTAATGAAAGAATGAAGTCTGTAATATGATTAAATCAGGTATGTCTAGAACTGATAAATGGAATTCAAGATAGTTAATTGACTCAGGCGTTACTTTGCGGAAATTCATTGTAAAATTGTTATTGAAAAAATTACTTCGCAACACTCCGCATGTAGAAGAGCACCACCCTCCCTCCCACAGATGAAAAATCTTCTCTTCGGACCAGGTAACATATACCTTTTTATATTTGCATGCGGAGTGTTGCGAAGTAAGTTTTTCAATAACAATTTTAAAATGGAATTTAGTACCTGGGGTGTATTTTCAATAACAATTTTAAAATGGAATTTAGTACTTTTAGCCGGGATGCAAGATGTGATTTAGACGTGGACTGGCGTGATTGCTGCGAGGCATAAAGTTAATGTTGCCCTGTCGAAGGGCAGGTGTGTAAAGTCAAAAGTGAACGCCTTGCGATTGTAAAAGGTAATGATGCTTGCAATGGTAGTGAAAAGTGAACGTCTTGCGATTCCAGTGGAAGCATAAAAGTAAACTGAAAGCACTGAAAAAACGTTTCTGTGCAGCGTTGCCCTCCTGAAATAAGACGAAGTGATTCGCAGTGCCATACTGCTTTTTTTGAAAGATAATCTTACCAGCAAAATAAGGAAAAGGACGTGCTTCAATTTCTTTGGGCACGTTGAATAGATGAGTGAATATCGAATGGTAAAAAAAGTATGCAGGTTGTAATAAAAATGACAATAAAAATGGTCAAGGTAGGCTAGGACAAACTTTCAAATAAAAGCGAAAGATGTATCTTGACCCTTGACGATCCAGTCATTCTGACTATCCCGTGAGAAATTATGCGTTAAGATATAATAATTAAAAACGTACTAGGATATTACATGATGCGTAATTATTTAGATGAATATATGCGAGTTTTAATTATTTAAATAATACATGTGTGTACAAATTACTTTGGGATCGCCAATCCGCTTGTCAAACGTGGCGATTATGGTATCTCCCGTACGGAAGAGGCGTATGTTCTGCAGTGGACATTTACACGACGTTATGATGATGATGATAAATTATTTTTAGTAAATACCTGATTGCCAATATGTAATTAAGACACGAAACATTTAATCAGAAATTAATTATTTTTTTACCTACGCTTTTTTATGAGACAATGTTATTTTCAGCAGTGAACCTAAATAAGTTAATTAAAGCAGTAGAGCTGAAAACGGGTTTG
The DNA here is from genome assembly GCA_029286605.1 of Sericinus montela. Taxonomy (NCBI): domain Eukaryota; kingdom Metazoa; phylum Arthropoda; class Insecta; order Lepidoptera; family Papilionidae; genus Sericinus; species Sericinus montela. The sequence continues at coordinate 6,638,747 of JAGSMR010000004.1, forward strand.
ACCTCGACGTAAATAACTAAAGTATATGAAGAGGCACTCTTTTGTTTTTTGTGTTGGTTCACAAAAGAAAGAGTGAAAATGAATGTTGATATACAACCTTTTTCTAAATATGCTACCGGACGCATTACACCTAAGTTTAATAAATTACAAGAGTATGTCTTGGGGCCTATCTGTAGAGAAAAAATAATTCGTAGCATACTTGACAAGCGATGACATACTTGTTATGATAGCTGATAACATGAGTTTGGCCTATTAGCCTTCCCAATTTTTGTTAGCGCATGTTTGAAAATGCTTGTCTGTTATTTTAGGCAACGAAAACGTATTGTGATTTTTTTTTCTTTCGGGCTATAAAGCAATATTAGTAAACATCCTATGACGTTTTGAAGAATTCTTAATATTGCAACGTTAGGAAAATATTTTTTCAATTTGTTTACGAGATTTTTTTTAATGTTTATCCTAAGCTTAAACTTAAAAATAAATAGCGTTGTATTCGCGTCACGCGTCTTGATGTGCCTTGAGAAAAGCAATAGGGTTTACAATGCGTACGATCCAATTTAGGGTGTATCGGGAATGCCGGTTTACAAATTCAATAGGGAAACTTGTTATGCGAAATGTTGTTGACAGGAACTCAACTAGGCTGAGTTCAGGGAACATGCATGTGACATGGTTCACAGGAATTCCTATTGTACTTGTCTGGTAGAGAAAAGTATAAAATAACAGATATAAAGACAGACTAGCAATACCAAAATCATATTTTGAATTTTAATATTGTAACCTTTAATGTTGGAAAATATCTAGTTGTTTGTTAATGTTGTGTTTTTGTTAAAAATATTATTGAAAAGAAATTCCATTTCCTACCTACTGAAATTCTCCATTTCATTCTCCTTAACTTAAATTAAATCACTTAAAAAGTGATGTAAAGTTTGTTAAACTAACTGTTCAACTAATTCAGACAAAAAACGAAATTATAAATGTAAAGGAATATTTGCTCTTATATCATATAAACAACTTCTAAGATATTATAATAAAGTATCTCATATAAAATTCTGTTTCCAATTTTTACCCAAACTTAAAAATAAGAAGGGGAATTGTTAGTCTACAAGTAGTTTTAAGCATAGTATTTGACGGGTTCAACATTGTGGAACGATTTGAAAAATACTTTCATTGTTGCAAAGGGTCACCAACTTAGGATTTGATTACAAACTCTTTAGGAAGCCATAGGAATTCATTAAATATGTTAGGCATAATGAGATAATATCTTCGCTTTTGCTATTAAGTAGTTTGCTTCTGCAATTAACTATATAATGCTGCTGCGCTGTGAAAGAAAAGAAAGGAAGAAGCATCTGCAATCCTTTACAGATAGAAAATAGGATACTTCTGCCATTTGTCGACAGTTTCTGACTAATTTTTAACATATCCACCATTCACATAACGTCATTTATCAGGTAAGTGCCTCCCGGAGTTTATACCGTTAAAATATTAATATCTTTTTTTAATCTAAGCATAAAATAAAAGATAAAACAGTAATTCAATTTTGTACGTATTTTTTTATTATTATTCACATTGGGACTCTTCACTCTCTGGGGAGTTCAAAAAAATAATTCTTTCTTCTTTCTAATTTTATGTATATAAACGTTACATTTTACTGTATCATATTATGCCGTAATAAACTATTATTTCAGCGAAATAAACTCAGTTTGCTTACTGCTTATTGAAACGCTCCGTAAGTCTAAGCACTTAGAGAAAATGGACTTTTTCTTTTATGTTTACACAGGCAGACTTTCGATACAAATGGGAATTAAATAAGCATAAATAAATAACAGCAAAAGGTTCTGGTAATACAGTTATTATTCATTATTCGGGAAACTTATGAATTATTTATGAGCACAAAAAAGCCATTATATGGTTGGATAATCCTATATAGAACTAAAAAAAAGTCGGACCAACGAGGGACTATGTAATATATGTCTTGCTATGTGGTTACAGCGTAAGGATATACTACAAGTATCTTAGTTCTTCTCGCATCATCAGATGCGACTAAAGGAAAAATTTAATAAAAAAATATAAAATTTACTCGGATTCGTGATATTTAGTAGGGTTCTCGCACTTTCTCGCAGTTTCTGGGGTAGGCAGAGGTTTAGACAATGAAGCCCACTCGACCCACTTTTCACCGAAGCTTAATTGGGACAAGGTGACAGGTGGTGAGCCTATCCGTGAGCCGTCTTAATGTCCAAGCTAATGGTATAACATATTTACATATGTACTTACATATTTACAAAGATAAATATTTTTATTTGAAGTCACGATAGCCGAGTGGGTTGATCGGAATTCCAGACTAGAGATCCGAGTTCGTTCCCCAAGGCGGTACCAATGGGTTTTTTTTTCTTCAAAAACTTACGTAAGATTTATTTCGTTGGCTTGGACATAAAGACGGTGACGGGCTCTCTGACGGTGACTGGTCACGTTGTCCAAAAAAATGTCTTCTGTGGAATGTGGGTCGAAAGGACTTAATTTTCTAGATCTCTTTCTACCCCTTTGTAACTAATGTAAGCCGTAACACATGTACACCATTTCAAAATAAGGTTGTAGACACACACTGGCTCTCTATTCCTGTCAAACTGGAACTTACAATAGCATATTTTTAGAATAATAAATAGTTACAAAGCTAGGGGATCTAGCCAATGGTATTGGGTAAATGGTTTTAGAACTTCGCAATAAGTAAAATATGGTAAATAAAATAAATTTTACACTTTACTTACTAAAATAAAATAAAATACCAAATATACATATTTTTATGGTCAAATTTGTAATACTTAAGGAAATTAGACTTTAAATAGAATAAATAAAATACCGCAATCCGAATGGAACTTTCCGGATTTACTTGTATGTACTCCCAAGTACAAACGTATTACAGTAGCATTGTGGGCAGTTATATTACATATATTACATATTAAGTTTATTTCTTCAACTTTACAAACCAAATAAGTAATTCTTACAAACCAAAAAGTCAAGTCAAAAAAGTCACAATAGCCGAGTTGTTGGGTGGTCGGAATTTCGAGTCGACAGACCCGAGTTCGATCCCCAGGTGGCAGTACCAATGAGTTTTTCAAAAATTTATGTACGAATTTCATCGTTGGTTTAGACATAAAGTCGGCGACGGGCTCACCACCTGTCACGTTGTCCCGAAAATATCTTCGGTGGAAGGTGGGTCAAAGGGACTTAATTGTCTAGACTTGACCTCTGTCTACCCCTGAATTGGGAATTACGTGAAGATATTTTTTTTTCTTACAAACCAAAATGTTGTCGTAGAACTTTGTTCATTAAGTCTAATTTTAGTGAGATAAATTGAGTGTAATTTGAAATGTCATTAGCGGAAAGAATGTCGAGAATTTGTAGAGATAAATTACTTTATCTCGACCTCTTCATATTGGCTTTACGTAATTGGATTATATCTTTGATTGTGCTAGATTATTTCACTGTTTAAAAGTCGTCGACGCAAGTAACACACTCTTTCATATTTCTCTCGCCAAATAACGGTGTAACTTCAGTTCTGTAAAACGCTAAAATATTTGTAAGAAAGAATTGAAAATATAAGTTAAACAATAAAAGATTTTTACAAATCTTTTTTATTTTCTTTTGATGAAACTAGATAAGATGAAAAAAACACCAACACACACGTCTATAGGATTTATCCTACGAGAGCATGAGTTCGAATAGGTTAAAGTTTAATTTTCTTCGATTTTAATACTACCGCACGTGAACTGCACATATGTGTTTTTACTCCCCAGTGTAAACAAACAACAACAATATACTATATCGTTTAATTGATTCGATCTTCTGTAATTGTCTCAATTACTTGTCCTTGTTCGATGCCTACACGTTTTCATTCATTTAATGATTTCAATAAAAACATTTGTCAAAGCAGAATATAGTTACGTAATGAATTAAAAATCGTTAGTTCAAAAGTAATTTTTCCTGTAGCAAGATATATATAAATTTCAATACCTACTAGGCCATGTTTGTATTATAAAAAATTTAGAGACGCGAAAATCGAACAGAATTTTAAAATTATTTCTATTCAATGTAAAAAATATCGAATAGTGGTGGGTGGTCTGGACGCAAGAATTTACTCGCCCCATTTCTTCCCATGGGTTTCCTAAGAGTCAACTAAAAGAAATGCTTCAAAATGTTATAGACTAACGCAAGATGATAAGTAATCTTCAAAAATATCAGAATAGTATTCAGCAGACCGTTCCGTGATCGTCCGTCGGTTTATCAAGCGAGGCGATTATGACAAACATTCCATTCGCCCCATATCCTGACTTACAGGACGTGACTTAAATTTTTTTTATTATTTAAACAATTATTTGGGTCTATAATCTACAGTTTTGTAAAAATTTTCGATAAATAATTGTGTATATTTCGTGGAAGCAGTAGATCAACTAGTAAATTTTATTAACCTGAGTTTTATTTATTACACCAGCTTTAACTTTCCACAAAACTTAAAAAGTAGTCGATGACGGACTTCAATGATATTGTTGAAATTATTATATATTATAGCTTTTCTACATAAAATATAGCTTTTTTTTGCTCATACTAAAATTACACATTAAATTGAAAAAAGTGCATATGTGCTTTCTTGGTGAAATAATATTACGTAGTTCGGCAATTTGTATATATTGACATTACATAATCTTTTAACCTTTTTGACATTATACACTCATAATTAGTAAAAAAAATCTTTTTTACAAATTACTTTTTACAGTATCGAATAAAATTCTACAGCAAATTTTTTGTGTTCAATTCAATGAATGATATTAATAAAATGAACGACTGAATCCAGAATGGTCTTACTGCGGTGTAATTATTCAAATGAATAATTCAAAACTGTTTCATTATTGGAAATAAATTATGGAATATCGCAATTAAAATAATGTACGCGCTGCTCTTTTCATTCTACTATAACCACTATAATCAAATAATTAGACAATATGGATCTCAATTATTAGATACAGATCTGTACGAAATAGTGGATTTTTATTTACAATAATAATATTAGTGATCATTTAAAAAAAAAAATATCTTCACGCCATTCTCAAGACAGGGGTAGACATAGGTCTAGACAATTAAGTCTTTTCGAATCACCTTCCACCGAAGACAGTTTTCGGGACAAACTTTAATGTAAATAGTGGATATTGCCGATTTCTTTCACGTACCTTGACATTCTACTTTATGATTAGAGATAACTAAAGCTAGCTAATTGCTTTGATAAATTGCAAGCATTTTAATGTAATGAGTGTAATACTTTAATAACTAAATTTACAAGTTTGTAATTCTTTATTTACAGAAAAAATTATTTTAATATTTACAATACTTATTAACTAAAAACTATTATAATCGTAGAGCCTCACTCCTCGTGGCATGGTACCAAGAACGTGGGCTGCATTTCCACGTTGAATGGCTAGACTTAACCGTTGAGCGAGAAAATAACCAGCCCTCTTGTCATCAGCGGCAACGATAAGTCGCGGATATAATTCCTTTAGAAACTGCATCGCGCGTGGACCCCACGGACCGATTGTCTCTACGGCAAAGGGAACAAATATATAGTCTCCTTTCAAAGACTCAAATTTCCGCCATTTACCCGATTCAGCAGCCTCTGATGCCGCCCCGGCCCTTATCGAAGTACCCTTGATATGAGAGGCCACTAATGTATCGACGCAAGTTGCGTCCCACACTAGAGCTTTGCCTCTTTCCCAAGGAACTAAAATCAAGCCGTCGGGTCTCTTACCATCCTCCTAAATATTCCACAAGGCTCTAAAACCGATGGAATATTTATGAAAACAAGAGCCCTTCGGATGATTTCATTCAAGGAACCGTGACGAGATAGTCTGCCGGCACTTTTTTGGCATGAAAGTCCGTGGAGGCCTAACCCGTCGACGTCACTGCCACAAGGACATCGATGAGGTTGACAAATATGTATGCTGGTGGCGGAAAATATACCTTCTTCTAAGATTTTTTTCTAAGATAAGCTTTCTTTCTAAGATTTTGGAAGGACGGGCGCTTAAGGGGTACAAAGTCTTAAATGTCTTGAGGTCTTTCCGACCTCCGTGGACGAATGGTGTACACAAGGTTTCACCATCTCTGAGGGGATCTTAATCCCGAGAAGGTTTGCCTTGAGGTATTCCATTCCCGGGCCAAAAACCCAATGTAGAAAAATCACTTTTTCTACATTTAATCTGGTATGGGTGTTTGGTGATAACTTCGTTGTTTCAGATTCCATAACAATTGCTTTATTTGGGATGTATGTGATTCTGTCCCTATCTATGAATGTAATGTCTCTTAAAGATGAATGTATGTTAAGATGAATGAATATCAATATTATGCAAACCGCTTAGCAAGCCGCAAAGTAAAATTCGAATGACGGGTACATCTATCGCCAACTCGCTTGTTGAAATTCGCGATTTTTACACATCCGCCTTACGATACCCTATATTCCGTAGTATACTTTAAATGTATTATTTCCGCATGATATTTCAAATTATCAACCGTTTAATGTAGAAAAAATATAATTTGAACCCACATTTCATTCTAAGTATTTATAAAATGTACGGAGACTCGTTCAAGTAATTATGTTTAAGTACCTACATTGGTCAAAAAGCAGTTGCCGCCGGGAGAATAGGGCAACGGATGTAGGACGGAGATAAAAGATATTTACGTAGGACCCCATTATTCCTTTTCTTTGTCCCGACGAAGATTTGTTTGCTTATCGACGCTACAAAGATTCGAGCGGAAACAAGGGAAGTTGTTAGCGGACGGTTTTTACTTAGGAATAATCTCGTAATATTTTGGTAAATATCTTGTGTAGTGTATTTGTGTAAGCGTATAGAAATATTCCACGTCTTTTGTAAATTAAAACGGCACCAAAGTAATATATTTTATATTACTTTTGTCAAGATAGCCAAGTGGTAGGGTGGTCGGAATTTCGAGTGAAGAGACCCGACTTTGATCCCCAGGTGGCAGACTCGTAACAAAGGGTTTTTCAAAAAAAACTTGTACAAATTATATCGTTGGCTTGGACATAAAGACGACGACGGGCTCACCACCTGTCACGCTGTTCCAAAAATATCTTCGATCGAAGGTGGGTCGAAGGGACTTAATTGTCTAGACTAGACCTCTATCTAGCCCTGTATTGCGTGAAGATATTTATTTATTTTTATTTTACTTTTGGTAATAATAATTTTCTTCGAACGGTAAATGTCAAGTGCTTAATTTTATTTTATTATGCTTTTAATACCTGTGCATAATGAAACATTAATTAAATTATTGTCTATACTCCAATGATGCAGGGTATGGATTGCGAAACATGCCGTCACAGATTCGATCCCGCCTTTCGATTAATGTTAGTTGGAGTGGGATTTCACTCTTTGTAACTTAGATTTTACTTTATGGCTGAATGTTGTGTATGATTGATTTTTAAATTATTATTAATCCATGTTAATTTTTCAAAACAATTTACTGACTAGCACCCATCACCTGAAAATGTCTCTATTATTTATATAATCACGGAGAACACATTCGGGAATATGCAAAATAAACTATACACATACATGTTATATACAGTTATTTTATAGGAACACGAACCTGCCCAGGTCCAACAAATTTTATTTTTTTCCGCTATTCAATCGAGAACCCCATGGTTAAGCACCATGCCACGTAGTCATAAAAATGGAATTGCGGCAAAGAAACCTTATCTAATAGGCCCATGTCCTGCAGTGAACTTTTACAGGCCGTTTCTCTCTCTCCAAACGTCACCCTGTACTCGTTACTCACACACTAACTCTTTGGCTATTAACTATAATAACGGTAACTATAATATGTTCATATATGTAATCTAAATAATATTCGTGTTTTTTTATGAAGTCGCTCATATATTTTCTTAACTTTTTGACAAAATTCTTTAGAATTAGATGCTCATTCAAAGTCAAAGGCAAACTTATTTATTCAATTTAGACTCGTAAAAAGCTCTACGTCAAAATTTACAGCGGTCCGTAAAATAAAACCTACTAAGTGAAGAACCGCCTGAAACTCTGGGGTCTTTTAGTCACGTTTCAATGTCATTTATAAATTACAACGTAATAAAAACAGTGTCGAAATGTAATGACCGTGTCATCTCACTTGTAGTATAATATTTTTTAATAATCACAAAAACTTTTTCTTTTCTTTATTATCCCACCGTTGCCATATATAATAAATATAAAGATATAAATATAAAAATCATTATACTACAATACTAACAGATTTAATTACAATATGTTGTAATATTAATAAAGTATCAAATTATTAGTCAAATTATTTATTCACGATAGCCGAGTTGTTGGGTGGTCGGAATTTCGAGTCGAGAGACCCGAGTTCGATCCCCAGGTGGCAGTACCAATGAGTTTTTCAAAAACTTATGTACGAATTTCATTGTCGGCTTGGACATTAAGGCGGCGACGGGCTCACCACCTGTCACGTTGTCCCGAAAATATCTTCGGTGGAAGGTGGGTCAAAGGGACTTAATTGTCTAGACTTGACCTCTGTCTACCCCTGTATTGGGAATTGCGTGAAGATATTTATTTATTTATTTATTTATAAATTATTAGTGGTAGGACTATTCCTACCACTAATAATTTGATACTTTAAGAAGCTTAAACTAAAAATTAACATAAAACTGCTATCAGTTTTATGTTAATTTTTAGTTTAAGCTTCTTGTAAGCTTCTTTCTTGTATTTTTTGTAAGAAAATGTGAACAACAAATGGACTTTTGGTTAAAAATAGTTACAAATAAATGATGAGTGCAGTACTCAATCAAGCTATACACCAGACTAGTATTCTGCAAGGCCGTGATCCTGTTCGTTAGCTGAACCATTCCTACAGCAGTAAATGCAATAACTTGGCTCTACCAACTTAAAACATTGTCAATACATTCGTTTTTGGGCAACTACACTTATTTGATTTGACAGTTGGCAGTTTTTTGTGTAATGATAGATAAAATAGGATATAATTTTTTTTTTTTTTGGATTCCTGTTAATGCCCTAATATGCTGTCATAAATTAATGCTCATCTTAGGTATTCAAAAACCGAAAGTTTGATTAGATATGTAATTTTTCAATACGCAATTTCATTCTGAACATTTTGTTTTTGAATATGTTCAAATATATTACAGATAAACTACAAACTACAACAATTTATTCTCAGCATGAGACAAATACAATCGATTCCCAATTAAATTTACCAGCGTTGTAAACATTCCGCGAAGAAATTGTGAATTATTCTCAGTCAGCAACAAAGCATCGGAGTAAAAATTAAAATATCAGAATACACTTCTCGACTTTCGTACTTCGTTAGACCAGCGATAATTAAAATAGAATAGAAATCAGTTATTATTACTTGACATTTTAATATAATTGTACAAAATATAGATTCAATATCGCTAGGCATAGACTATAAGGTTTCTAATGGCCTAGGATTCCAACAAACGTGTATTTTTGAATTCGCCACTTCGGGTAGGCTAAACTCAGGCCTGAATTTGCGGGGATGTAGATTGATGTAGGTTACTTTCGGTTCACCATGGTTCTCCCCGCCAATGTTATCAGACGACGATGAACGGTAAGAAATACCAATACTTGTACATACATAGATAGATACATACATAGATAGGGATAACACATAGATTGTTTCGATTCCAAACTAAGTAGCTAAAGCACTCCTGCTATGGAACCAGAAACAACGAAGACTTCATGCTCGTATATTATAGTTATGTTACTTGGCCAGAGCTTGGCTTGGCTTTTTTTGGTTATTAAAATCCACTTTCACAATAATATTAATCATTATAAATTATTCAAGAAAATACATTATGCCAGTGTTATTACCTAGTAGTGAATATAATAGGATATTAAAAGAAAAGTCTTAGTGTAGTTTTAAAGATATATTGTTTTTGCCATTTTGCATAGAAAAATTTCTAGAGAATCTGTAATTAAATGTCTTCTAGTTTCCACGCGAACAAGCAGCTTGGTTCGTCGAAACTTTACTTTTACCTTAAGTTATAATTTATGAAATAAATATTTCCAAACAAATTCGTTTGGAAATATTTTACCAGTTAACAAATTGAGGCGGAAAATGGCAATCTGAAAATTAGAAACTTGTTCAAGCGTGAATAAGGTTCGTCGAATTTAAATTAAAGAGATGTTTAGGAAGGGAATAATTTAACGAACACGAAATAGTTTGTGACATGAGTTGGTAATTCTAAGAAACATTTGTTTATAATAAAAAGTAACGTATATTTCAAAGATTTACCCCTCCATCTCTTTTCATTAGTTCTTTGTCGTCATGTTTTATTAGACCAAAGCTCAAATTTGAAAGATATCTGTTGCGATTATCGTTATATTTTGTGTGTGCAAACATACTATTATTATATATTCATTGGGTATATTAAGTTTTAACATTTTGTTATTTTTATTTTAAGTCAAGATAGCCGAGTGGTTGGGTGGTCGGAATTTCGAGTCAAGAGACCCGAGTTCGATCCCCATGTGGCAATGGGTTTTTCAAAAACTTTTGTACGATGTAGCGGATGATGTGGTGCAGGAAAAGGGTAGCTACCCGCCAGGTCGGGTGATCGTGACCTGTGGAGGACGTCTCCTCCACAAGTGTGCGCTATCGGTAATCGTATATACGCATGTAATCGTGCGAACTTCGATAGCGCGATATAGGACGTCGATGTGTTTCCAGAATCCGCCACTAGCGAGCTTATTATGTGGAGACATAGATGTCACCACATCACTCCCCTGCTGAGACTGGAGGTCGTAAGTGCGGAGAGCTTGACGTTGAGCAATCTGGCGTTGCGGTGAGAGGCTGTGCCCAGATCTACGGTGAGTCGAGATGTATGGTCACAGTGCCGATGCCGCACTGTCAGCCTGAGGAGAAGGGGGCCTGTCGTTGATGATCCTCAGTGGCTGAGAGGACTAGGAAGCACGCGTTGTGCCGACAGTAGTCCGGTGCTCTGACTGCGTTGATGACGTCGACGATGTTGTTGGAGAGGCTCGCTGTGTTGTTTTTCAGTGGTCACCGTCTGATGGCGGTGAGATCACGTCGGGGTCACCAGTGCAGCGGATAATGTGCTGCAGGAAAAGCTACCCTTTTTTTTACAAAGAAATTACAATATTGAATATATAATTATTGGAATTAGCATGGAAGCGAAACTCAATCCCCAGGGGTGAATATCATAGAGATTCATTTATGGTGTAGCGGATGATGTGCTACAGGAAAAGGGTAGCTACCGGCCAGGTCGGGTGATCGTATATATGCATGTAATCGTGCGAACTTCGATAGCGCGATGTAGGACGTCGATGTGTTTCCTGAATCCGCCACTAGCGAGCTTCCAATGTGGAGACATAGCTGTCGCCACATACGAATTGTATCGTTGGCTTGGACATAAAGATAACGACAGGCTCATTACCTGTCACGTTGTCCCGAAACTATTTTTGGTGAAATGTGGGTCGAAGGGACTTAGTTGTCTAGACTAGACCTCTGTCTACCCCTGTATTGGGAATTGCGTGAAGATATTTATTTATTTATTATTTATTTATTTTATTTCATTATGCGCATATCTGCATGTGCATGTATGACAATAATATTATAAATAAATCAAGTATTGCATAATATTCATCACAAACTAATATCCTTCTCCCTACATCCATACAGAACGGAATATATATATACAACAATAACAATTAAGTCCCTTTCACTCACCTTCCACCGAAGATATTTTCGGGACAACGTGACAGGTGGTGAGCCTGTCGCCGTCTTTATGTCCAAGCCAACGATGAAATTCGTACATAACTTTTCTGAAAAACTCATTGGTACTGCCACCAGGGGATCGAACTCGGGTCTCTCGACTCGAAATTCCCACCACACAACAACTCGGCTATCGTGACTTTTAAATATAGGACTTTTAAATATAGGAGTTAAATATATAAATATCTAACTCCTATTTATAGACCTATTTCCGAGGAATAGTACCGATAAATAGGAGTTATACAAATAAAAGATAACACAGGGTTCGTTATCGGTTCGGTATTGGTTTTGCGAACCTACCCCGCAAGACTTTCTTAAGAAAGCGCAAACGTTAATTTCATATGAACTTTTAACAAGCCCTAATTGAATAAAGTCGTTATGACTTTGGCTAAACTTTGGAAATTCGATAACTTGCCTAAAACCAACTCGTGTAAACAGTACGTAGCATCGACGTGCATATATTAATATAAAAGTAATCAAACAATAATTTAATATACACTTTAATAGAATAGTAAATAATAATAACTTTAATAAGGAATAATGATGGAGTTTAGTTAACATTTCACACATCGAATGGAAATATGATTCCGCACAATTTCTATTCATAGGTGTAGTTTCCGTGTGCAAGTTGATAGGATATGTTAGCATCGTGTGACGGGCCCCGACGACTGTTCTTCCTCTAACGGGTAATGCACACCGGGAGTTTTGTGAGGTTTTCGAAATAATTGTGACGCTCGGAACATGTGACAGCTGTTGAGAAAGAAACAGTTACAACATTTGCGTTTCATAGGTCATTTGGTGCAGGGTTTTAATTTAATAAGTTTCTAAATAAAAATAAAATTATAATTATATCCATGGCTATCTAAGTCGCGGTTGCCGAGTGGATGGGTGATCGGAATTTGAGTCTATAAACCCTAGTTCCATCAAAGGGGGAAGGTACCAATGAGTTTTTTCTAAAAACTTATGCACGATTTATACCTTTGGATTGGGCATAAAAACGGAGATAGACTCACTACGTGTCACGTTATCCCAAAAAATGTCTTCGGTGAAAGGTCGCTCGAAAGTCGTCTCCCACAACATTATGGAAGGAGTGAGGAAAACTTTCTAAGAGATATATTGAATTTGAAAATTTCAAAAACACATAAAAACGGGAAAATATAAAAATTTTACCTGAACAGAAAGTAGTACGTAATACATGAACTTCATTTGTACAAGCAGGTAGAGTTTAACTTTAGACTTTTTATGTATGATCTTATTTCAATTCAAGAATTTGTTAGAATTTGACTTAAACGAAGTTAGAGAGCAGGCGCACAAGTAAACTTGACGGTTACTCGATTCGTATAACACTCTGAGAACCGAGATGAAATGCGTCATTATCAGGAGCTTAGCTATGGAAAGTGATTTCAAAGCATTAGCATAAAGCTACCGATTCACATTGTTAAGCTTCTGTAATAGCCTATTCATGCGAGCAACATCTAGTGTGTAATCATGCAGCGTGATTTTATGAAACAAACGAGGGAGAAATAGAAATTTTTTTTATTACAGTTCCCTGCAGGTTGTAGGCCTTTCCCGAAAAATGGAATTGTCATAATTAACCCGCTTGGTTCCCAGTGTAATTGCTGTCTCATTCGGACCGCCTAATTTTTGTCTAGTATTTGTCAAGAACGTTATGCCTTCAATAGTGGCCACTAGCATTCAACAACACCCACTGAATGAAAGGTGGTGGCAACTTCCTGCACTGAGAGCACACAAAATATTATCAAAATATGTATAAAATTTATTTTTCTGAAACATTCTGTTTGATTTTCACCTTTTTTGTAGTTTTTAATGTAACTTGAAAAATATTTTTCATATTGTCTTTTATGTATTAATTTTATTTTAAGTCAAGATAGCCGAGTGGTTGGGTGGTCGGAATTTCGAGTCAAGAGACCCGAGTTCGATCCCCATGTGGCAATGGGTTTTCAAAAACTTTTGTACGATGTAGCGGATGATGTGGTGCAGGAAAAGGGTAGCTACCCGCCAGGTCAGGTGATCGTATATATGCATGTAATCGTGCGAACTTCGATAGCGCGATGTAGGACGTCGATGTGTTTCCTGAATCCGCCACTAGCGAGCTTATTATGTGGAGACATAGATGTCACCACATCACTCCCCTGCTGAGACTGGAGGTCGTAAGTGCGGAGAGCTTGACGTTGAGCAATCTGGCGTTGCGGTGAGAGGCTGTGCCCAGATCTACGGTGAGTCGAGATGTATGGTCACAGTGCCGATGCCGCACTGTCAGCCTGAGGAGAAGGGGGCCTGTCGTTGATGATCCTCAGTGGCTGAGAGGACTAGGAAGCACGCGTTGTGCCGACAGTAGTCGGTGCTCTGACTGCGTTGATGACGTCGACGATGTTGTTGGAGAGGCTCGCTGTGTTGTTTTCAGTGGTCACCGTCTGATGGCGGTGAGATCACGTCAGGGTCACCAGTGCAGCGGATAATGTGCTGCAGGAAAAGGGTAGCTACCCGCCAGGTCAGGTGATCGTATATATGCATGTAATCGTGCGAACTTCGATAGCGCGATGTAGGACGTCGATGTGTTTCCTGAATCCGCCACTAGCGAGCTTATTATGTGGAGACATAGATGTCACCACATCACTCCCCTGCTGAGACTGGAGGTCGTAAGTGCGGAGAGCTTGACGTTGAGCAATCTGGCGTTGCGGTGAGAGGCTGTGCCCAGATCTACGGTGAGTCGAGATGTATGGTCACAGTGCCGATGCCGCACTGTCAGCCTGAGGAGAAGGGGGGCCTGTCGTTGATGATCCTCAGTGGCTGAGAGGACTAGGAAGCACGCGTTGTGCCGACAGTAGTCCGGTGCTCTGACTGCGTTGATGACGTCGACGATGTTGTTGGAGAGGCTCGCTGTGTTGTTTTCAGTGGTCACCGTCTGATGGCGGTGAGATCACGTCAGGGTCACCAGTGCAGCGGATAATGTGCTGCAGGAAAAGGGTAGCTACCGGCCAGGTCAGGTGATCGTATATATGCATGTAATCGTGCGAACTTCGATAGCGCGATGTAGGACGTCGATGTGTTTCCTGAATCCGCCACTAGCGAGCTTATTATGTGGAGACATAGATGTCACCACATCACTCCCCTGCTGAGACTGGAGGTCGTAAGTGCGGAGAGCTTGACGTTGAGCAATCTGGCGTTGCGGTGAGAGGCTGTGCCCAGATCTACGGTGAGTCGAGATGTATGGTCACAGTGCCGATGCCGCACTGTCAGCCTGAGGAGAAGGGGGCCTGTCGTTGATGATCCTCAGTGGCTGAGAGGACTAGGAAGCACGCGTTGTGCCGACAGTAGTCCGGTGCTCTGACTGCGTTGATGACGTCGACGATGTTGTTGGAGAGGCTCGCTGTGTTGTTTTTCAGTGGTCACCGTCTGATGGCGGTGAGATCACGTCGGGGTCACCAGTGCAGCGGATAATGTGCTGCAGGAAAAGGGTAGCTACCGGCCAGGTCAGGTGATCGTATATATGCATGTAATCGTGCGAACTTCGATAGCGCGATGTAGGACGTCGATGTGTTTCCTGAATCCGCCACTAGCGAGCTTATTATGTGGAGACATAGATGTCACCACATGTATGACAATAATATTATAAATAAATCAAGTATTGCATAATATTCATCACAAACTAATATCCTTCTCCCTACATCCATACAGAACGGAATATATATATACAACAATAACAATTAAGTCCCTTTCACTCACCTTCCACCGAAGATATTTTCGGGACAACGTGACAGGTGGTGAGCCTGTCGCCGTCTTTATGTCCAAGCCAACGATGAAATTCGTACATAACTTTTCTGAAAAACTCATTGGTACTGCCACCAGGGGATCGAACTCGGGTCTCTCGACTCGAAATTCCCACCACACAACAACTCGGCTATCGTGACTTTTAAATATAGGACTTTTAAATATAGGAGTTAAATATATAAATATCTAACTCCTATTTATGAACCTATTTCCGAGGAATAGTACCGATAAATAGGAGTTATACAAATAAAAGATAACACAGGGTTCGTTATCGGTTCGGTATTGGTTTTGCGAACCTACCCCGCAAGACTTTCTTAAGAAAGCGCAAACGTTAATTTCATATGAACTTTTAACAAGCCCTAATTGAATAAAGTCGTTATGACTTTGACTAAACTTTGGAAATTCGATAACTTGCCTAAAACCAACTCGTGTAAACAGTACGTAGCATCGACGTGCATATATTAATATAAAAGTAATCAAACAATAATTTAATATACACTTTAATAGAATAGTAAATAATAATAACTTTAATAAGGAATAATGATGGAGTTTAGTTAACATTTCACACATCGAATGGAAATATGATTCCGCACAATTTCTATTCATAGGTGTAGTTTCCGTGTGCAAGTTGATAGGATATGTTAGCATCGTGTGACGGGCCACGACGACTGTTCTTCCTCTAACGGGTAATGCACACCGGGAGTTTTGTGAGGTTTTCGAAATAATTGTGACGCTCGGAACATGTGACAGCTGTTGAGAAAGAAACAGTTACAACATTTGCGTTTCATAGGTCATTTGGTGCAGGGTTTTAATTTAATAAGTTTCTAAATAAAAATAAAATTATAATTATATCCATGGCTATCTAAGTCGCGGTTGCCGAGTGGATGGGTGATCGGAATTTGAGTCTATAAACCCTAGTTCCATCAAAGGGGGTAGGTACCAATGAGTTTTTTCTAAAAACTTATGCACGATTTATACCTTTGGATTGGGCATAAAAACGGAGATAGACTCACTACGTGTCACGTTATCCCAAAAAATGTCTTCGGTGAAAGGTCGCTCGAAAGTCGTCTCCCACAACATTATGGAAGGAGTGAGGAAAACTTTCTAAGAGATATATTGAATTTGAAAATTTCAAAAACACATAAAAAACGGGAAAATATAAAAATTTTACCTGAACAGTCTTTGGAAGTAGTACGTAATACATGAACTTCATTTGTACAAGCAGGTAGAGTTTAACTTTAGACTTTTTTATGTATGATCTTATTTCAATTCCAAGAATTTGTTAGGAATTTGACTTAAACGAAGTTAGAGAGCAGGCGCACAAGTAAACTTGACGGTTACTCGATTCGTATAACACTCTGAGAACCGAGATGAAATGCGTCATTATCAGGAGCTTAGCTATGGAAAGTGATTTCAAAGCATTAGCATAAAGCTACCGATTCACATTGTTAAGCTTCTGTAATAGCCTATTCATGCGAGCAACATCTAGTGTGTAATCATGCAGCGTGATTTTATGAAACAAACGAGGGAGAAATAGAATTTTTTTTATTACAGTTCCCTGCAGGTTGTAGGCCTTTCCCGAAAAATGGAATTGTCATAATTAACCCGCTTGGTTCCCAGTGTAATTGCTGTCTCATTCGGACCGCCTAATTTTTGTCTAGTATTTGTCAAGAACGTTATGCCTTCAATAGTGGCCACTAGCATTCAACAACACCCACTGAATGAAAGGTGGTGGCAACTTCCTGCACTGAGAGCACAAAAAATATTATCAAAATATGTATAAAATTTATTTTTCTGAAACATTCTGTTTGATTTTGTAGTTTTTAATGTAACTTGAAAAATATTTTTCATATTGTATTTTTATGTATTAATTTTTAATTAATATTGCTTGAAGTTATAATCAATTCCATAATAATGCGCCGAACACTACACCGTTAGAAAGAGCATACATTGAAAAGGTTTCATATGTTTCATCTCTGTCAATGTGGGACTCCGCTAGGATCGAATAGAAGCATTGTTAGAGGAAGTATCACCTTTCCTCTTTTGTTCAGGGTATGTGTCTCGCAACAGGATGCACCGAGTTAATTGTTTTGAAGCCTTCGCGCGGAACAACTCTATACTTTAAATATCTTTGCCAGGATTAGCAGCATCAGTCATCTTACAGTTGTGCGCGCTGACACCTGTAACTACCGGGTATTGTCTTTTATATAAAGTTTTATATACAGTTTTCATTCGAAACGATATAGGGATTGTTACATAACCGTTACCTTTTTGTGTATATAAGTATAAAAACTGTTGTAGTAATTAGCTTGTCAGTCATCTCATCTGTGTGTGGTAAATGGTGGTTTATTTTGAAAACTTATTATGTTATTCGTGTTTGTACATTTCTTAATGTATAGTTAAGCTTTAAAATTTCGTATGACCTCGAGTGAATACAACTATTAAAAATAATGTATCAACTCTCAAGTTTTCACTAGCAATGATGAAATAAACAAATCATTCATATTGATAAAAAACATAAAATTCGTATTAGTTCCATACGGATTCAATCTTTATTTAACAGTTCACCAGAACAGCAAATTATTTTGGACATAAATAGTAGGCCTTTTTGTCATTCCCTCCCTATCTATACCGAATTTCATACAAATTCGTTGAACTATTACAGCATGAGAGCTTTTTCTTTATTATTTATATTGAACTGTCTGTAAATAAATATAAAAATTTAAATGCTCAATATGAAATTATATGTTTTTATAATTAACCAGCCTAACAACCCATATTTGTCTTGGTTAATTAATAACAAACCTTTATTAACGTTACTGAGTCATCATAACATGAGGGTTGAAGAAACTCTACCGTACGCTGAACTTCTGTAATTTGTAGTTACGACTAGTTAGTCTGTTTAATCAGAACTTGTAGATGTTATTGTTCTTTGAGACGTTGCCGGAGCGAATGAATAAGCGTGTAAGTACATATTATATTTATACATATGTAATGTCTTTGACTGCCATTTGAAGGTCGTGTTCGCGAGGAAAACGGATTAGATTCACACGAGCAAGAGAATTCTAGGATTTACATGAACTCAATCACGACGCCACTATTGGATTTTAATAAAACATGGGATTTTCCTCTGTAATATTCTTATTGAGAGAAAGGAAATTCCTTCTTTATTTATTTTAAAGCTCTGTGTATGTATGTATGTACAAATAATATTTTCACACTATTCCCAACACAGGAGTAGACGGAGGTCTAGTTATAAGTCCTTTCGACACACCTTCCAGGAGACCATCGTAACAGGTGGTGAGCCCGTAGCCTTCTTTATGTCCAAGCCAAGGATATAAATTGTACATAATTTTTTGAAAAAGCTGTATTTACCTCCAAATACCTATTTTATAATTTATTATGTTAAGGCGAATTAACCTCTTATCAATTATATTAAAATATCTTCGGTGGAAGGTGGGTCGAAGGGACTTAATTGTCTGGACTAGACCTCTGTCTACCTCTGTATTGGGAATTGCGTGAAGATATTATTTATATATGCATACATACACAGAGCTTTAAAATAAATAAAGAAGGAATTTCCTTTTATTTATTTATTTATCAATAATATTATCTTTCATCTCTTTTCGTGTTGATGATATGTTTCTGCGTAAGGCCTTATTAACCCACCATCAGGAAAAACGTTTGTTCCTTTGCCTATTATACTGACTTTAAAATAAACTATAGAATTAAGATCCTACGAATTGGGATAGAGATTCCGCTATCGGCTATTAATACGTGCACATAAGTGCTATTATGTATAACATGAAGCAAAATTTGCATATTGAAGAAATAGGCCTCCACCATTTCCGTGTCGTCGTTCGGTAAGCGGTGATCACAATATCTTGCAAACTTGATACTTTTCAATGTATTTCGACATGGACGGGTATTTTTTTAATATGGTTATCCCATCACATTGCCGTCAGCTATAGGCCCTTTTCTTCCCTTCCTTAAAAGGTGTCTAAAAAAGCCGTGAAAATACCATTGCCTATACGCCTTACAGCGCATCACCAACTTGAAAAATATCACACTAAAATTCAGCAAACCGATGACCTGTACAAGTTTCTGGTACTGGCCAAATTGGCGATTGTGGAAAACCCTCCGTTATATGCCATTTTTCTGCATCACGATAGTTTTCATAATTTAAACACATATGAATGTATGTATCCGGCCTGACATTAGTTATTATTGATTTTCAAGAATGCTTATTAATAAATTCCGTTGCCATCCACGACACTCAAAGAAGAAAGTTTATGAAATGTACACGGCATATTTTTCTAAATAAGTTTTGGTGTTTATTTATAAGCATATTATGTATTACCCTTTTAAATAACTTGAAAGGGGTGTTGGGGTGATTTGCTGCTTCTTATAGAGAAATATGGCCAGTTGAAAACCCACATCAAGGGAGAATCGAGATGAGTAGGGTCACGTTTACTCGACACTTGCGACGTCCTGGGCTAACAAAAGTATTACTTTACTTGAAATAAAAGAAGTCCTTTTTTTTAGACTCTCATGAATAATTAATTTTCACGAAACCCATTTTCACAGAAATGCGTAGAAAGAGTTTCTAGTGTATGTGTATGTTTGTATGTAAGTATGTATATGTGCAGCCTAAACATCTTTATGGATTTAAATATAATACTTAAGTTTAAAATCCGTTTTTGCTTTAGCTGAAATAGATCCACCAATGGATTTTATGCCACGGAAAATATGTAAACGAATAGTAGCTTTATTTAAAAATTGCGGATACCTCCTCACCTCGAAAACTTGGTTTTAAGTTAGTAAGCGGCATTTTACAGATGTTAGGTATGTGTATGATCTGATAATAAATCTGTATTTACAGATTTAAAAACCTCTTTTAAATCTGTAAATACAGACACGGTTACTGATGGGAAAAACTTTGAATTTATTTCGGAGATTAATGTAAAACGAGAAATAATAAGTTTGAACCGGGCTATCGTACTTACTGAATAAATGAGAATTTTTTACGACTTGATATTTTATATCGAGTTAAAGCAAATGTTATACGGGTTACATTGTAACCGAAGTTTGCGAGCTCAACTCGTTCTTGACCACCATCTGATTCATTTGCGTATTCCCAAGAACAAATTAAAGCCGTATATATTACTATCTCCTATTTGAACCGTACACAGCCAATTTAAAACAAAATTATTGCTATTCTGTAACAGAAGAACAGCCTTGTTGTAATTCAGCTCTAAGAATATTTATAATAAAGTTCTCATTTTGTACGTGGTTAGCATAACAACGTGTTTTCGTATTAGGAAACTTTTTTCATATTAAATTTATTAGTGTATTATTCCGATAGGTGGAGGGAGATGGCAGCGAGGAGCGTCAGGGGCGTTGGATCGATACGCCGGACAGGTTAGACCAAAGGCAGCGTAAATAATGAAAATATTCAGCTCGCCTGGGATTGGGACTCGTATAAGAAGTCGATATCAATCAGCCATAGCACGTGAACTGCTGATTAATTAATCAAGACTTTCCCGAGGCACGTAATAAACGCTTAAATTAAGGGGTCTGTTTTCAATTACATATTTAAATGGTTTTGCTGTAACTATTAACACAAAGTAAAGTAGGCGGTTGATATTTATTCAGATATTCAGATGCCAAGTTGAGTTTTTAATTAACATTTTTTGTATAGTAAAGTTATATTTAAAGTAAGCACTTTAATTATTTCAAAGATACGTTGAGGGTCTTATAAAAACTCAACTTCCACATGCTTGTGTCAGCCTATATATTTAATCTAACAACTATTATGTTTATTTATTGTTTTAAAATGTGTAAATGGTTATGATTTTGGAATACTATTTCTGTTTGCTTCAATAATTATTTATATTAGACTGAGCCACAGCTACATAAATGTATTTATAATAATTATACACTATGTTGTAGTATATACAAAATAGCGTATAATTATTATAAATATTAGCATTAAATATAGCTATTGTAGCCGGCTGTTATATCGTACTCTCAAGTTATACTTACACATACATAAAGTTTCATTCAAATTAGTTTCAGAGATTAGTGGTCATCCCCGATACGAGATATCTCGTATATTTAGTTTATATTGAATTAGACTGTTCATTAATATCATGTCTTTATTATCTTCACGCATTTCACTGGAGCTTATTTGTGACAATGCGACAAGTGGTAAGCCTGTAACCGTATAATGTGTATCATGAAATTAATTATCATTTTAATAGACATATACAAAACTAATACAGATGTATACTAATTTAATTTGATTAATCAACTAGCCGACCCGTGCAACTTTGTCTGCGCCAAATTTATGAAATTAATGAAGTAAATTTGTCCGAAAAGTTGGTTTGAATCGAAATATATTACCGTAGCTACTGATATTATTGTCATATAAATATTGGGTCTGTCTAACAACAAGTACCAGTATAATTAAGAATACCAGGCTTGTAAGTCACATAAATCCTAAGCATTAATAAAAAAATTGCACTCCTTTTCAATTTCTATACAGATAAATTCGTATATATATATATATATATATATATATATATATATATATATATATATATATATATATATATATATATATATATATATATATATATATATATATATATATTGTTACGTATATGTTATATCTTTGTAAACGGTCGAATAGTAAAATAAATTTTACTATATGGGCAATGTAATACAAATATATATTAAGGTGCTTTTAATATTTTAAATAAAGTTTTTATTACAGTGTACCTTAAGTAAACAGACCTTATATTTCATGAACATTATATAATGAACACTATAAAATGAACATTATACCAGGAACGAACATAGGCTTGTAACGCAAGTTACTAGAGTCCATACAGTAAGTAACTCATTCACGGAGTGGTGTGTACAGTTCTGCAACAGAATCTTGGTAAATGTGTAATCTAATCAACTCATTTTATTTATATACCCCTGAAATGAGCTGATCGTTCCCGTGCCATTTCTAATTAAATTAATATTAAATATGAAAAATTATTATTTATATTACAAAATGGAAAAATGAAATTAGGTAACTATATACTCCGTAGACGGAGTTTCGCCTGTTTTCAGCCGTTAGAGGAACCAAGGGAGGTTAAATTAAAGTGAAATTAAGGTGGTAGATAAAAAAATTACGATCAATGGATGTAATATCTGTTACTTATATGGCTAATTAAATTATTTGTTTTAATATACTGCATCAAATATCAACAGAATATTTAATTGTCTGTTTTCACATCTACTTCGGTGACTAATGATGTAATTACCTGTAATGATAGAATTCTGTCGAGAGAAGCTATGAAGAAGAAGAAAATGTTTCTACCTACAAACAAAATAAGTTAGGTATGGTGGTCCCATAATAAAAGATAATTGTTTAAAAATGTATTAAGTTTTCAGTATTCATCGCTTTTTCTTCGGATAACGAAGTTATAAAAGAAGGTCGACGATCTCAAACTATGGTCCACGATTTGACAACTGCATTCGAGTGTGTGGATAGAGTAAAATTATCTCTAGCACCATTCGAATTCAGTGCTCGAATTTGGACGATCGACTGGCAAGAACATAGCGACGAGAAGAACAAAGGGACTTCAAAAGAATCATCGGCTCGAAGAAAAATACTGGGCAAAATGACGCCGCATTGAAAACGCATTGAAAAAATTTAAAAGTCTCTAGTAGAGAGCACGGAAACTTGTAAAAATACTCTGTCTTTTCAACTATGAAAAAAATTCTTTGTCTGGAGAAATATTTGAGTTGAGAGAGAGTACTCGGATACCTAGACGTGCATGTATGAAGAAGATGATGAATCTGAAAGAAGCGAAAGAAGTATGTAGGGATCGTACACTTGGAGACCTGTTCTCTCTGGCTACCTCGTCAGGGACTGTGCGTGAAGATAAGTAAGTAAGTGAGAGAGAAAGAGAGATTTGAGTAGAAATAAGTGTAAATTTATATCCAAAAGTATGCTTTCTTCATAAGAAATTATTTCTAACCTTGTTTAAATTTGAGATTATTTTAGATGTTCTAAGCAAATATAATATATATTTTTTTTAATAATCAATGATATTTTTTAGCAATTTTTCTCTCTTTTCTCTATTTTTTGTATATTTTAATTAAATACCATTATTTTATTTCTCATTAGAAGTTAGTACTGAGATAGTTAATATTAAGATAGCGATCGTTTACCACTCTCATATAGTAAATCAACTTAGTTTCTGTTATCGTAACTTGGGAAAAGATTGATAGGAAATGTTGATTAATTTCGGTGCAAAAATAGATGAGACCATAGGACAATCAATCTCTTTATGTTGAACATAACTATATCTGTAAAATTCTACCTTCCAAATATATTTTCACTAAAAGCTTTTCGAAATTTCATCGGTTCATTAAGTAAGTAACACTAAGGTCCATTTTAGCTGTTTTAAAATGATTTATGACTCTGTATCCATATCCCATCACATTAAAATATAATGAAAATTTGAAAATATATTGTAGGATAACATACTTACGAGGTTCAGTCTCTAGACTAGAGAGTGATCACACTGATAGTTTTTAGAACTGGCCACTATTTAAAAATATAATAAAAAAATAAGTTTAAATTATGGAAATAGAACTCTTTGCTTATAATATTTTGTACTAATTTCATTCATTTGTCATTTGCTTTACGATTTGGCGACAAATCGTAATTTGTCTGTGTCACGCCATTATAAATTTAACGCGAGAATTTTTGGTACTATGATTTATTATGACTTTCGGTGTCATTTAAGTCAACAAAAATATTATGACAGACTTCGATTCTCTGAAAAGAGAGGCCAAAAATCTAAGAAAAAAGAAGACTTCGATTGGCCTTTCACGGTAAAGCGCCTTCTCGGGCCATTGTTTATAACTGGTTTAATGAGTTTAAACGTGGTCGCACCAATCTTAATGATGATCTGCGTGAGGGCCGGCGTTCTACGGCGACAACTAAAGATACATAACATCAGTATTGACATCAGTGTTGTGCAGTGTATGATAGAGACTGATCCAAGAGTAACCTATCAGCAGATTCGGACAAGCCTAAGCATCGGTATGAGTCAAATGCACGAAATCCTCCATAAACATTTAGCCGTTAGGAAGCTTTGTGCCCGGTGGATACCTCATTATTTGACCGAGGCCCAAAAACTCCGCCGTGTTGATTGGTGCCGTGAAATGATATAAAGATTTACGGAGGTGACTCAAAAGGTGACGAAAGCTGGATGTGTTGCTATGATCCGCAAACCAAAAGAAAATCTGCTCAGTGTGTGTTTCCTTCTAAGGAGTTGCCAATTAAATTGAAGAGAGG
Source organism: Sericinus montela (assembly GCA_029286605.1). Taxonomy (NCBI): domain Eukaryota; kingdom Metazoa; phylum Arthropoda; class Insecta; order Lepidoptera; family Papilionidae; genus Sericinus; species Sericinus montela. The sequence goes on from JAGSMR010000004.1 coordinate 6,663,738, forward strand.
TCGAAGTGTACGAAAAAAGGTGGTGGCCTTATTCTTCGGAAGGACCGGTCATTATGCGACAATTGTATTAGAAGATCAATAGTCAGTTACTGCAGTGGTATACTAACAAATGTTTGTCACTTGTCTTGGAAAAAGTTCGAGAGAAACGACTTCGCAGTAGGATCCTCCTTCACTACGACAACGCCTCCTCACACACCGCGATATTTACTTTTGAAAATAATAGAAAAACATTTTATGGACGCCAAGGAAGCAGTGGCTGCGTTCCAGAAGGCCATCGAAGAAACCCCTGAGCTTTTCTGAGGCTTCAATCGCTTTGTAAAAAAGTTTTGTCTAAGTCCTGCAAAAAGCTCTACCCGGCAGCCATCACCTCGTTATCGTCTTCGTGCCTGTTTCCCCTTAAGTATTCTTTCAATTTTGGGGAACAGATAAGAATCGCTAGGCTCGCTGGTGAATAGAGAAAGAGAGTGAAGAAAGACCTGTGCGCAGGTGCGTCGTCGTGATGAAACAGCACGCCCCTTCGAAGTTTCCCCCTCCTTTTCTCTTTAATGGCATTCCCCAACATGGGAATTAAAGCTGCATAATATTGGCCTGCAATAGTGGTTCCACGTTCCAGGTAATCAATCGACAATATCCCTTCCGAGGCCCAAAATATTAAGGCCATAACCAACCGATGCCACGACAGGGTCGGTGATGAAGGCCGTTTCCATTTCGAAGATTGCTGTTTTGCTTCGGGATGAAAATGATGGACCAATGTTTCGTCTATTGTTATGAAACGAGACAAAACATTTTTAGAATCTACTTGAAACTTGTCCAACAATATCTTCGAAAAGTCACGTCAATTTTGTTTCTGACTGTCGGTTAACATTCTCGGCACTCATCTTGCGGAGATTTTTCTCATATTCAAAGATTCTTTCAATATGGATCGAATACTTCCATATGAAATGCCCGTTTCTTGAATTAAATATCCGATGGTAACTCTTCGATTGCTCAATACAATTTTCATGTTTTACGTCGATGGACGGTCGCAACGATGTTCGTCTTCCGTGCTCGTTCTCCCTACTCGAAATTGAGATGCCCACATTGCCACAGTTGGAACACGGCGGAGCAGACTCTCTTTATGTTGTCTCTAAATCGCAATGAATCTCTTGCGTCGTTTTAACTTTTTTCAAACAGAGTTTTTTAATAACGGCTCGCACTTCGTTTTTCTCCATTTTTAAGAACGCGTTCCAACACGAAGCAAACAAATGACTACATTCAGAAAAA